>OX457040.1:65760860-65798360 GCA_949752735.1 Lumbricus terrestris | reverse complement strand
AAGAGATGTTTGCCGTATACATATAGATAATCTACCGTCGAGAGAATGTATACTACAGGGTTGTAGGGAGGGAGTGGGAGAGTGAGGGAGGGGTCTCTATTTAGGGGCAACCAGAGACCTGCAGAGGGGTTTGTGGTTGTGGGGTATTCGACGAGGGTTGATGTAAATAACGGGCGTTTAGTAGACGGCGCCGCAGTAAAGGTGATGATAGCGAAACAAACCAGACCAACACAAAGATACGTCTGTGTGTGTGTTCGCCTGCTTGTCTGCCTGCTTGTTCTACCACAGTCATCTATGCCTAGCTGCATCTCAGTCTGTCAATCTGTCTGTTCGTCTGTCTGTCTGTCTTTATCTGACTTTTTGTCTTGTTGTATATCTACATGTATCTACTCATTCATTCATTCATTTATTCGTTCATTCATTCATTCATTCATTCGTTCGTTCGTTTTCGTTCGTACATTCATTCATTCATTCATCAATTCATTCATTCAAGAAATTCTAAACTCTTCTTCAAGGAAACCATGCACTGTTCAAGGGAACCACTATAATTATACTCAGAGTATAACTCGGATATATTCATGAATTTCTGCGTTACTCTGCCATTGCTCGTGGATTTACTTTGCCAGTGACATAACAGTCCCAAGGCGTTAGAAAGGAGGAGGTCAAGGAACACAGTATCGTCAAGCAGCAATATAGACATGCTGTTTGCAAACATCTAGGTATACAAGACATTGTACCGATGATTTTGCGCTTTGACTTGTGTATATGCATGCATGCATGTATCACCATGACAACAGTTTTTTTGCATCAACCACAGATTTAATTGCTTCAAATTTCAAAAAATAAAACATCTTGCCAAATTACCTCAATCGATGAAGAAACCAACAAAATGCAATCAAGAGAACATCAATAAAAATAAAAATTGCTCCACTGTGCAGGATTATCCAAGTCAAGTGATATTAAGAAGCAGCAACCGACTATGCAAATAATTATACCAGTATTATAATTATGATTTGCAGTGCATTTTCAGGTCGTTATGCAAAAAACATGCTTGCTTACATGTCCTTTGCACTTATATATGTACATGTAACTACGAAAAAAGTGTCTGAGCTATATTTAACTAGATCCTATGTGTGTATGTGTATGTATGTATGTATGTATGAATGTATGTATGTATGCATGTATGTATGTATGTATGTATGTATGTATGTATGTATGTATGTATGTATGTATGTATGTATGTATGTATGTATGTATGTATGTATGTATGTATGTATGTATGTATGTATGTATGTATGTATGTATGTATGTATGTATGTATGTATGTATGTATGTATGTATGTATGTATGTATGTATGTATGTATGTATGTATGTACGTACATACGTACGTACGTATGTATGTATGTATGTATGTATGTTTGTATGTACGTATGTATGGACATGTATGTATGTATGCATGAATGTATGTATGTATGTATTTGTGTATGTATGTATTTATTTATGTATATGTATGTATTTATGTATGTATGTATCTTCTCTTTGCTCTCTGACAATGTGCGCCTATTATAGATACCTTTAAACCTCTTTCACTTATCCTATAAAGAATCGTAACGCATTTGTAAATATTGATAAAAAACGTCCTCCTTATTCTCTGTCTTCAGTCGTGCTTGCGCAGTCCAATGGTAGGCTACCACTCGTAAGATGTTTGGCTCTCTCTTTCAACATTATAACGCATTTCTATAATATTATTATAATTTATCACCCAATTCAATAAGATAAATCTACCAGGTTTGTCTTCAATCGATGCTTTAAGACTTTCCCCCTCTGTCTCCTCGGGTCAAGTACACCGAAAAACGCTTTTGAGTATAATAGCTAGGACCATGGTAAAGTCGCCATATAAATTCTCATTTACGATCCGAAAGAATGTGTTTGCATGTTTATTAATTTTGAAGTTTATCCATGTACAATTGTACATGGATCATATGAATGCATGCATGACAGTGTGCGATGCAACTGCAACGTGTCTAAGTCTAAGCATTGGTGGTGTTTGGGTGATAACTGTCATCCTTAATGGAATCGAATAAACGTTTCAAAGGCTGACAGTTCCGCCTATCAGACAAACGATCACTGTCTTCATGCTGAGCGCTGTGCGTGGAGACCTGAGACGGAATCATATCGTGTTCCAGAAGATATTTATCTAGACCGTGTCGTGGGTGTAGGAGGAGGATTGAGGTATGTTTGTAGGGGAGGAGGGTGTGGAGGTGGCAGCTGAGGGTTGGGGTGCGGGTGGTAGTAGTGGGGGTGGTGGGAAGAGGGGACGAATTAGTCGCAGAACGGGAAAACAGGCGTTGATAACGGGATTACGGTCAATTTACTTCTCAACTCGTTTGAATTCGTTTTTGGTGCAAGTCGCTTTGGCGATGTCTTAGGGGGCACGCAGTTAACCCCTGCATGGTGGCTTCATCGGAATGAATAATGACCTGTCCAGGGACATCACAAGTCCGATGGGGGTGGTCAAGTGAGTGCGTATGTATGTATGTATGTATGTATGTATGTATGTATGTATGTATGTATGTATGTATGTATGTATGTATGTATGTATGTATGTATGTATGTATGTATGTATGTATGTATGTATGTATGTATGTATGTATGTATGTATGTATGTATGTATGTATGTATGTATGTATGTATGTAGGTATGTATGTATGTATGTATGTATGTATGTATGTATGTATGTATGTATGTATGTATGTAGGTATGTATGTATGTATGTATGTATGTATGTATGTATGTATGTATGTATGTATGTATGTATGTATGTATGTATGTATGTATGTATGTATGTATGTATGTATGTATGTATGTATGTATGTATGTATGTATGTATGTATGTATGTATGTATGCATGTATGCATGCATGCATGTATGTATGTATGTATGTATGTATGTATGTATGTATGTATGTATGTGTGTGTGTGTGTGTGTGTGTGTGTGTATGTATGTATGTATGTATGTATGTATGTTATGTATGTATGTATGTATGTATGTATGTATGTATGTATGTAATATCAAAAAATGTTAAATAGCATTATACACACCCCCATCCCATGTTCGACATGAATATAAATAGTTCTTGAGCACAAAAAAACATAAATGGGTTTATTCCAGTCTTGCAATCAATTCGTTTCTCCGTTCTTTGCCCGCAGCCACATTTGCATATAGTTCAGTTTGTTATAATTATGGTTTTTTGTTTCTTTTTCTTCCTAGAAAAATTCCGTTTTTCGTGGGTTTTTTTTCAAATTTTTCGTCTCGTTGTTTCCTGTTTTTTTAGAGTTTTTCGCGTAACATTATTTATTTAGTGTCCGTAATTATTTCTCTTTAATTTATTTTCATCTGAAAGCAATTAAATTATCACCGCTATTTTCAAGGATTCGTCTAAATGACACGTAAATATTTTACCGTTTTGTGGCAAATACCAATAACAGATAATACATTATAAACAATGAAATGAAAAGGCATTCTGACGGTTTATGTGATACTTGTCACGTGACATAGTGAAAATTCAACACCTCTCACTTGACAGAAAAAATATTTTAAAATTTTTAACAATCTTTTAACGATTAATTTATATATCAAAATGAAGTGTTAATTAGAATTATAACTAAAGGTCGGATAATGTAGGTAAGATAGTTCTTCTGGTGCCACATATATATGACCTTTGACATTGAAAACAATCGCGGTGCTCATTTCAATTATGTATATATAATTATATATATATATATATATATATATATATATATATATATATATATATATATATATATATATATATATATAGATATATTAATGGCCTGAAGTTTCAACGAAATTCAAGCTAATTAAAGACAGAATGTTTTAAAATAGTTGTTGTTTAACGACTCCATGTCATAATGAAGATGATTATAGCGTCGCCCTTCTCCTTTACCCAACCCTGGGACTGGCACTGTTGTGGCATACGAGCAGTGCTGTACTATGTATACATGGAAGGGTCCATGGCAGAGTCTAACGATGCATGGCTTAGAACAACACAGGATGTCGAAATCGACATAAATCATCGTGGGGCGCAGTGGTGTATTATAGTGTGCATGCGTTCGTGCCTTGCAGCCGGAGGGTTTCAGACTCGAAACCACCTCAAGTCGCCACGTAAGGAACTTGGGCAAGTCTATATACGGTCCCCCATCACAATCATTGGGGGATTGCCCCACCCCTAATTCACTGCCCATGAGGACGCAGATGCCAAATTTTGAATAGAGCTGCATGCATTCAAATAGTATTTAGCAACTATTATGGCATATAATTATAGTTACTTGTATATATAGATGCATCAATTTTTCTTTCTCTATTATAATATAATATAGTTAACTGAGAAAGTAAAGCAACGGGCAACAGTTGTTTCCGAATCAGCAAATAAGGCATTTTTAATCTTATTTATAGAACATCTAAGAATAATTTTGGAGGTGTTTAAGTATACTATATTTTCGTCATGCATGGTTCATTTCATTCATTCATTCATTTCGAGAATTTATATAGCGCCTCTTCAAGAAACATACTCAGAGGCGTCCCAGCCCAGCCACAGCTAAAAAAAGTAGGATTTGAGATATATAGGCCTACTTAAACATGCAGGAGAATTTGGTGAAAGTTTATAACGTCGCGTTTGATACTGGTAATGAAAATTAATATTTCTCAACAATGTAGGCCTAGGCTATATGTCTATAATTATTACATATATATATATATATATATATATATATATATATATATATATATCAATACAGGGTGCGGCCAAAAAAAATAATCCATTACGAAAATTGCGATTTCTCGAAAACCGCTGAATATTTTGTTACAAATATTTTCATTCTTCTTCGTAACATATTTTTGCATATTGTGTGAAAATTTTGTGTCAGTATCTTTGTATTTGTGATCGTGACATCAGGCAGAAGAAAGAACTGCATTTTTTCAAATGAACACAGCATTCACGAAATATAGGAAATCATATTTTTACATAAAGTAACCTGCGGTGTGCCATAATTACGTCATTTCCGCTTTGCAGGCGGTATTTTGGTTACATTTTGAATAAAATTGCAAGGTTTTCTTCACCTATGAAAAGATCTTTTACATCAATCCACCCATTAATAATCAAAACAACCGAATCTGGGCGACGAAGAAAAAAGCCGATATCCATCCAAGCCGTCTGTTGGTCGAGTGAGCCAAGTTCTCTCCCCACATCATGGTTTCTGCTGGTTCAGCTATGGGGTAAAGGACGCTTGCATTTCATTGACGAGAAGGCCAAAGTCAATGCTAAGTATTACGTGGAGAATCTTTTGCCTAAGCTTGTCGATGACTGTCACACTGTCTTGGGAAACCAGTTCACTTTTCAGCAAGATGGAGCGCCCGCTCACGGCGCCAAGCTAGCCCAAGATTGGTTGAGAAGTCACTATCCGGACTTCATCGACAAGGATTCATGGCCGCCAAATTACCCAGATATGAATCCACTCGACTATGCTCTCTGGGGCGCAATGCTTGAGACCTACAACAAACTTATAATATACCACAAAGCCGAAGAACATTCCTGAACTGAAAAATACGCTGCAAATCATCTGGAATGACTTGCCACTTGAGACCATTCAGAAGTCTACTCTGGGCTTTCGAAAACGCCTGCAAGCTTGCGTAAAAGCAAATGGTGGTCACTTCGAACATTCATTGCACAAAACTTAACACTTGGCCTAATCTTGTCAATAACAATAAGTACCTGTAACCTGGAACCTTCTTACGTCGTTACCTTGTTATTGCTGTCAGAAAATGCCTGTTGAAACGAAAATAACATCTCTTCACTTCACGGTTGCATCATTTTGGTTTTCATGATTCGAATTTCATTAGATTTACCCAAGCTGTAGATAAATATGTGTCAAACAGACTGGCGAAGTTTTGTAACAAAATATTCAGCGGTTTTCGAGAAATCGCAATTTTCGTAATGGATTATTTTTTTTGGCCGCACCCTGTATATGTTTGTATAAATGTATACATGTATATATAAATGGGTATATAATTGGGTGTATGACATAAGGCAGAAAATCAAAAGGCAGAAAATCGAAAGGCAGAAAATCGAAAGGCAGAAAATCAAAAGGCAGAAAAATCAAAAGGCAGAAAAATCAAAAGGCAGAAAAATCAAAAGGCAGAAAATCAAAAGGCAGAAAATCAAAAGGCAGAAAATCAAAAGGCAGAAAATCATAGAAAATCATGAAGATGTTGCAATTTTTATTCCGTATCACAAAAAAAGCCATTAGCGTTATAAATGTCCAACTATATCGAAACATGCAAAAATCGGCGTGAAATAATATTAGAATATTCGATGTTCGATGCTAAACCGATTAATGAGTTAAGCAGGTTTAAAGTAATAGGGCCTTTATATTTAAGCGGCAAAGTGAAGCTTGCATATGTCACGATAAGGACTACTAGTGAGGACGTTAAGCTCGTGCATTGTGCAAACTGTGGATAAAAGCAACAAACTTTTTTGTATTGAAGAAAAACATATTTTAAGACTTTTCAGCTAGCGGCATCAATTAATTCGATCCGGAACATAACTAAAAAAATTAGTGAAATGTCCGAAAAATTCGGTCAATTTGGCTGTTAGATCGACCATTTGGGCGAATTTATTGGGCTATATTCACTCTACAGAGCCAACGTTGTGCGATGGCTAGGCTATAGTTTCATAATAAAAATAATGAACGATAAACGGGATTAAAAAATCAATTAAAGTTGTTTTCGCTCGTATTGTGCGCAAGAACATTAATATTTTTGAACAAGGATTATGTAAATTTGCATGCATTTGAAATTTATGTTTGGAAGGTTAGAATTTGGATAACATAGCGATGTCTAAGCAGTGCTTTTAATCGACTTGCCAGTTAATTGGACGCAGTGTGCGGGAAATCTATCGCTTAAATAGCGTTATAAATTATTCGCCTATCGCAGCATAAGTATTTTTCCATCAATCCTACTTCTGTTTTGGCATGAATACTTTTCATGGTATTTTTGCAGACTACGGTCCTGTCCATGTAAACATTATGGCCGCCCAAGAAATCGCTAAAATAGAGCGCTGCGACTTATCAGCTGCATCCCTTGATTCAATTCTCTCATTAAGTAATTAGCGCGAAATCCCAAGTAGAAATGTTAAGTTAAGGTAATTGGGTAGTTTAGCGTCCCAAATTATTCAGGTTATTGCTGAGGCTTGGAATTTCTCGTCAATCCAGCTTCTATTTTATCAAAACTGGAACCTTCATCCAGCTTCCATTTCTTTATCGTTCTTTTCATAAATCCAGCTTCTATTTTTTAGATCTATAAAAACATTCATCCAGCTTCCACTTCCTTATCGTTCTATTCGTGAATCCAGCTTCTATTTCAGATCTATGAAAACTTTTATCTAGCTTATATTTCAACTACTATTACAGAACCTTGATCCAGCTTCCATCTCTGTAGCGTTTTTTCATCAATCCAGCTACCATTTTAGCCATAAGAAATCCTCATCCAGCTTCCATTTCTACGCGAGAGTTACCCCGTTTGGGACTTCCTTGGGTACATGTTTTTTATACGACCACCAAGACACCAAGAACTAACGTTGCAGCGTTGTTATCTTTCATAAATCCAACTTCTAGTTTGCCGAGAATCCTTTTAGTCGATCCAGCTTCTGTTTACAGGCAAGAGTTTGTTCGATAAATCCCGTTTCTATTTCGTCAGCAAGTATTTTCATCAGTTTTTCATTGAAAATTATTTTTCATCAATCCAGCTTCAATTTCAGCAGAATATGACTGCACCAACCCTAAAACTAACCCTAACCGACCCTCACGACGCGTAACCTGAGCCCTAACCGACCCTCACGCGCTAAATCCCGCTTCTATTTCGTGAGGAAATATTTTTCATCGAATTTATAAATTTTTGGTGGTCGTATAAAAAACAAGTACCCTTCCTTGCGGTTTTCAAGCACACATTTTGTGATTTCCTCAATTAAATATGTGTTATTGTATATGTCTTTCAGTTACTGTTGCAAAGAAATGGTCAAAATAATTTGGGACGCTAAACTACCCAATTACCTAAGTTAATAGGTAAACACGCACACTAAAATTAAATGTCCTATTTACTTACTTAGAAATTGTGTTAATTTGTTGTGTTGATTGCTTACTTACTTAATGCATTGCATCATGGGCCAGGCCGATCAGAGGATCTGAGAGGACCAGTGGTGTGGCAGAGAGGAGACGAAGCATGAGATCACAATGATGCTTCAGAGAAAGCACTCACTCACAGCAGTCTATTTTAGCAATTTCTTGGGTGGCTATACCGCTTACTTTAACAGGGCCTTTGTCTTCATGATTACCATTTTCACTGATCTAGCTTCCATAAGTTTCATCAAGGCAAGAATTTATTTTAAAATCAGTATTGCTTTTATTTGGGCAACAACAATTACTTCTTGTCAATCTATATTTAAATAAAATCTATTGTTAATCAATCCAGCTTTAATTTCAGCAAGAATTTTTTCATTTATCCCACTTCTATTTAAGTAAACATTTTTCATCAATCCAACTTCTGTTTAGTGAGAAATCTTTTCGTCAATCCTACTTGTCTGCATCCAACGCTACAACCCACTCAATGATGAATAACTTTTAGGACACTAAAGTGATAGATTACCCTGTGTGCTAATGTGTGCCAAAATAAAGTTGCTGTCGAGCAAAAAGGTGGAGCAAACTGATGGTGGAATTCCATTCTACAGAGAGGGACCTGTGCAGGCAAAGCAACTGGATTGAGCCAGGGCAAACAGGAGGAACAAAATAATAAGTCAGGCGGATCAGAGGATATGAGAAGACCCAGTGGTGTGGCAGAGAGAAGACGCAGCATGAAATCACAAAGATGCTTCGGAGAAAGACCCAATTGCGACATAAAAACCAAAGCAAGAACTTTGTATTGTATATGGTCAGAGAATGCGATCTAGTAAAGTTATTAAATCATGAATGTAGGGATTTGTTTCAAGCTCGGAATCACAAAAATTCATGTTGCTCAAGACTACTGATACTGATGTTGTTGCTCCAGCAGAAAAAATAGTGTCACAAATTTTTGGTGACAATAGGGGCATGGTCTCAGCGTCAACGCATTGCTGCTCATGAAGTTACTTGAATTTTGAGTCCAGAACTAGCCTTTGCATGATGACCCATGTTCAATGCATTCATTATCTGTGACGCAGTTTCAGCCTTAGTTGGCTGGAGCAAAAGAACTTGTCAGGAAGTATTGCATGAAAAGATAAAAAAATTGAGAACATTCCACCAAGGCAAGATGCATTGTGTGACATCTCAAGCATTCTGGGTATCAGGCTGGATATGTTTGGAGTCAAGCTTTAAGGACATTGCCTGTCTTGCCAATTCCTGAAAGCTGTTCTACAAAAATTCCATTGCTTTAAAGATTACTTACTTAGAGTTTGGTGTCAATAAAAAGAGCTTTCTTCAAGATACAAATAAATTGCACGCTTAATACTCTTGTTGTAGCTAAATTAAACCAAACAAAATTATCTAAGACTGTAATGTACTGTAGGAGGTGTAATGCGTCAGCAAGCATGACAAAAATAGGGTTGACAAGAAATGTTTGACACTTTTCAGCAACTGGTTTATTCTTCATACGAAATACAACAAATTTACTTGATCATACAAATCTAGGCAATGTTCAGAACTCAAAACTGAAAAGCAAATGTGTTTAGCTGCTCTAGATCAAAAGTTATTGAAGAAGTGTGAAAATGTCATAAATTACCCAGATACAAATTCACATACTTTTGTTCTACCCATCCAACTTTAGCAGCCCACATACCTCAGTCAGTTTTTCACTTTAGATACTTCAAACGTTCCAGTTCTTCATACCAAATGACCAGAAATTTTTATCAATGATCTTATGAGACAACCTACGGGCAGATCGTGAATAACTGGACACTCTTTGCAGAGAAAACACTTTGACATTGTGAAAATAGTGATAGAAATAAATGACAGCATATTTAAGCTGAATTTTTTTACTAGTGATACAAAATGTAAATAAAATATTTTCTAAAACTTGTGATGCCAGCATGCATTTTTATAAGAAAATTCCCAGATGAAAAAGTCCTGTTTTACAATTGGAATGTCGACATGGTGCCTATTTGTGACATTATTTTGTTGTTATGTCTTCCATGATGGAAGCATGCGGATATTAGTATTTGGTATCTGCTGAAAGTACTCTTCAAGTCATATGTATTGGTGTGTCAAACATTGTGCTACCCCACATGACCATATTGCAACCGAAAATTGTAATGTTCATGTTGTCATAAGACCACATATTCTGCATCTAAGTGCAATATGGAGTTGCATATTGGCACTGGAAAGTGCAGTTTTAGCATACTTAAATGGTGTGCTGGAGCTACATCAAAATGTGTAATGTTTGAATCAGATTAATCTGAAATTTTACTAATTATTAATTTTTCATGTTGTCTAAAGACCACATATTCTGCATCTAAGTGTTATATGGAGTTGCATTTCGGCTCTGGGTATGTGCAGTTTTAGCATATTTTCATAGTATACTGAGTTATATATCAATTGTCCCACACAAGTATGCATATGTGCAATGTTTATTTCATATTAGTAATGTTTCATGTTGTCAAAAGACCACATATTCTACATCTATGTGCATAAAGAGATGCGTATCGGCTCTGGAAATGTTAATTTTTAGCATACTTTCATAGTATACTTGTGCTATATCAATTGTCCCACATATGTGTGCATATGTGTAATGTTTTAATTAGATTAGTAATGTGTCATGTTGTCAAAAGACCACATATTCTACATCTATGTGCATAAAGAGATGCGTATCGGCTCTGGAAATGTGAATTTTTAGCATACTTTCATAGTATATCTGTGCTATATCAATTGTCCAACACTGTGTAATGTTTGAATCTGATTAGTAATGCTTCATGTTGTCAACAGACCACATATTGTGCATATTAGTGCAATAAATAGTTGTGTATCATCTCTGGAATGTTAATTTTTAGCATACTTTCATAGTATACTTGTTCTATATGAATTGTTCCACAATGTGTAATGTTTAAATCAGATCAGTAATGTTTCATGGTGTCAAAAGACCGCATATTCTGCATCTAGGTGCAGTTTAGAGCTGTGTATCTACTCTAGAGCATGTGCATTTTTAGCATACTTTCAACCTTCTGTTTAAGTATGTTCCCATGTGAATTTTTTGATGCAGCTAGCTGAAAAGTTTTAAAATATGTTTATCTTGAAGCTGTAAAAATTTGTTGCTTTTATCCACAAGATGCACAATGCACTGCGTTTTTGGACCTTAACCTCCTCACTATACGACACACAGGGCAGACGTGGTTTGTGCCACGTGTCACAGGCACAGCCATCAGCCGATTGACACAAGCGACGCAGGCACCCTGTATTTTGATTGTCGATTTAATACAAATTACTTCAAAGCAGCCGGTGCAAGGCATTTACAAAAGTGGGTTGGTGTCCACTGTTTCAATTCTCAATCAATGCCTTCTTATTTACCGCCTTTCCAGTTTCTGCCTTTTCATTATCCGCGGTCAGATTATTGTTTGTTTAATGCAAAGAACTGCTGTTTGATTTTCTGCCTTTTGATTTTCTGCCTTTTGATTTTCTGCCTTTTGATTTTCTGCCTTTTGATTTTTCTGCCTTTTGATTTTCTGCCTTTTGATTTTTCTGCCTTTTGATTTTCTGCCTTTTGATTTTCTGCCTTTTGATTTTCTGCCTTTTGATTTTCTGCCTTATGTAGTGCTCCCATATAATTATACATAATGGTTCCTTTGCACTCGCTATGCGACAATGCAGAACCGTTCGTTCTCTGTGGCTGGTCCAACAACCTGGAATGGACTTCCCTGACTATGCGACACCTCCCAAGCTCTTCTCAATTTCGCAAACTGTTGAAGACTGTTTTTTCGCTTGATCTCGGCCGGGAGCGCCTCTGCGTAGGTATACATTGAAGAGGCGCTATATACATTACGATTGATTGATATATGTTATGTGTGTATTTTTTATGCTTGTGTTCGTATCTGTTTCGAGTTCATAATCTATATTTGACCATGACGAAACGCCACAATTAGGAATCTCACAAACCCGTGTGCATGTCTGTAAGAAATAAAAAAGTGCCAAGCGTGAGTTGAAAAATCATTTTTCTTGGATCGTTAGCTCGGACCACTTAGCCATGATCTATTTCTCTATACGATCATTTATACCCATGATTTAGCCCTAAGATAATATGGCCATGATATATTTCTCTATACCGACTATACGATCATTTGCCCGCTATTTAGCTCATATATCTAATATGGCCATGATATATTTCTTTTTGATTCAATATATATTATAGCCATGATTTATTTCGGGACGATGGTTTGAGCCATTGGCGGAGTTTGGTTTCCGTTCTTGGAGGAGCTAAAGCCTTCTTGGGAGGAGTTGTGCTAAGCCCGGGAAAATATACCATTTACACAGCAAAAATAATGAATTTGGGACTTCTTGGGGGCTTAGCCCCCCCCCTAGCGCCTGATAAACTCCGCCCATGGTTGTAGCCATGATTTATCTCTCGGATAATTTGACCACGATTTACTTATCTCTGATCATTTAGCCAAGATTTATTTTGGTATGATGGTTTCATAGACGTAGGAGGCGGAATTCCAGAGGGTAAACACCCCCAAATTTTGGGCAAATGTGTTTTCGGGCAAAAGAGGCACGGACGGGAAAAATGTTTGTATATTTTTCGGGCAAACAGGCAGGGAAGGATTTTTTAAAAAAGGTCATCAGATTTTTTTCTGACGAGAAAATCGGAATATTTTGGGCGAATGACTAAAAAAGGTCATCAGATTTTTCGGACAAAATGAAAAACTTTGCCCCCTCCCCACTACCGAAATGTCCCCTACGCCTATATGGATGGTTTAGCCATGATTTGATCGCCTATAGCCATGAGCTATCTGCATGTGATCAATTTGGCAATGATTTGTCACTCTATGATCATTTTTGATCATTCATTAGGGCAGAGAGCAGCAAGGCAGAAGTTGGCATTCTTCGGACATGTGATGCGAGCAAACGGTTTGGAAAATGAGATGATGCTGGCCTGCGGAGAGGGAGGAAGAAGGAGAGGACGCCCAAGAAGGAGATGGATGGAAGAAATACACGAGAGAACGAAGATGAACTTGGAGGAACTGAGAAACGCGACGGAAGATCGTAATACGTGGAGAAGGTTGATCAAGGCGGTCGCTAAGGTTCAAAGAATCGACGGCACAAGGTGACAAGATGATAATTTTTGTAATGATCAATATCTGTTCGATCATCTTTGTTCATGTGATCTTTTGTCTGCATGACTAATTCTCTATATATACGTTTGTCCATGACAAATCATTATGTTGTCATGACAATCATTATGTTGTCATGACAATCATTATGTTGTCATGACAATCATTATGTTGTCATGACAATCATTATCATTTAACATATATCTTGGATTTATCAATCATTTTTATGATCGTTTCACAAAGATCACGTATAGAGGAATTTGTGATCATATATATAAATTGTGATCATAGATATAAATTGTGATCATTTGCGGTCATTCTCTATGACGATTTTATAGGACCATCTCACCATAGGCATCCATAGTCATCCATAGTCATCCATAGTCATCCATAGTCATCCACACGATCACTTTTCTCAATGATCCTATAGTACATAAATGCATTATCATGATCCGGTTTGATCTTAGTTCTCAACACACAAATTATCGCCCTGTTTGATCAGAAACCGCAGAGCAGTCCACCCCCACACACCCCCAGAAACGAACCCTGTAATTATGCGGTTTTAATAATCCATACCCCATCCCAGCTGCAGACGGGGTAAAATGCTACAAAGTGTCGGCTCTTGATTGGCGTCCAAAATGATCACCCTGCCAGAGCGAGCCATCTGCCGTTCCAGTGTTAACATCGCTAATTCCCACTAACAACGGCCATCGAACATCTGCATCCCGCGCTGGCGGCTCCTGAGGCAGGAACGGGCGCGCTACATAAAATAGAAAGCTAATTGGCGGTTAAGCGTCGTCATTAATAATTAAGCGCGGCCGGGCGGGCGTGTTGGAGCCGCTAATTAATTTAGCCCGTCATCCGAGCGCAGCGCTGCGTCAAACTTGTCTTCGCTAATTCGATTACGAGCCAATGGCTGTAGACGAGAAACCGAACACATGGAGGCTCGTCCAGGGGGCGTGGCTAGAATACGCAACGCCGCGTAATGAACCCTAACGGCGCCCCCGTAATCAGGCCTAGTGGGCGTGGTTAGTTTGCGCCGGAGGAACAAGCTGTGGCTGATGTGGGCGTGGCTAATGGAGGAAAGAGGCGCTTGGTAGGAGGAGTTATTGAGATAAGGAGGCGAGTTGCGAGCTGTCAGTCACGCGCGGCGGATGGGACGCGGAGGGTGCAATGCGGCAAGTGGATTCATTTGATTTGAGTTATCGATAGCGCGTCGACTGTAGCGACACCTTGCAACGTTGCGGCTATTAAGATCGGCGTCTAAATGATAACAGACCCGAAGTCCTGAGCGCGAGTCAGCGGCTGTCAGCATCGCTATGTCGGCTGTGGAAGCGGCTAGTTGACGCTGCAAGACCAGACCACGGATCTTAACGTCGTCCAACACGGACGTCGCGACAAATATTCGGACTGTGACGTCACGAGGACGATGTTGACAACGTCATCATTCTACGTCATCACGCCGAATGACGTCAGGTTGCGGTGACTTCTTTGTCTTTACTGTACATATACTGACTGGATTGGCGCTGGATAAAAGCTTCCCATACGACCTCCATTGTCTTTGAGATATTTCTACATGGAATGTTTTCCCACGACGCCCATCCACGCGCTCACCTTCTAGAGAGACCTCGACAGCGGATAAGCAACTAGCTGGCCAGAGATCTGTTTTTCTTAGTCAGTACTCGGTATTTTTATTCGTCAATATTCGGAATTTTCCTCATCAGTATACTCGGTACTTTTCTCCGTCGCACACCTAGTCATGTCCTGTGCCAATCCGACGTCGAAGGGTCCCTGCGGTGGTCGCTTGCACCAGGAGAAGCGCTTCGACCCTATCGCCCGTCTCTCCCAGGTCCACCCCCCGACCAAACCCCTCCGCTCCTTCTTCATCGCAGACATTCTCAACGCACGGGGTTCGGAACCTCGAGCCCCCTACACCACCGCAGCCGCCGCCCCACCGCCCGGCACGGGACCCCGCCTGACGGGGGCGATCAAGCGACCGTGGGACGATAACCATAGCAACCGGTCGGGGGGTTATTCAACGGATGTTGAAGATGATGAGGAGGTTGATGACGATGATGAGGAGGAGATCAGAGTGGACGACGAGAAAGGTCAGAGTCAGCTGACCACGAAATCCGTTGTTTGTCCACTGGACGCTCTGCTCAAGATGACCAGCAAGACATTCGACAGTCAAGACAAAAGCACATCGGAAAACGGTAGGATAGTTATTATACAGGGTTATTTTTCTCTCAACCTGTTTTATGTGTATATACATCGTATACATAGTACGCATTTACAAATGTATACTCGTCTGTAATTCATAAGCAGTGGCGTAGCCAGTTATTTTTTCATGGGGGGGTCAGTGGGGTGGCAGCTTAAAATGATAGGTTGGCTACCGTTGGCAATTAAAGCGTGCATCGGCATCGGTATATATATTGCCATAGACTATGTATTTTTAGATTTTGGATGTATTACAGTATTGGACATAATACGCATGCAAGCCTCACTAGCTTGTCTGTCCCACAGTGCACTATTGTGGCCTGTCCCACTTTTCCATCACCCACCCTATAAGAAGTTGTACAGGAAGTTGTATAAAAAATAAAATAAGTCAGAAATTATATAACATTCTTTAATTCTTTATCACTCGTAAAAGTAAAAAGTAAAACAAACGCAGGGATTGGGGGGAGGGCAGCTGGGGGCAGCTGGGGGGCAGCCCTTTCATTTGGGGGGGGGGCGGCTGCCCCCCTTGCCCCCCCCCCCGTAGTTACGCCACTGTTCATAAGTGACGTATCAACTGATAATAATTATGCTGCTAACATCAAATAATTATAAAACGTGTTCTGCACTGCATGCAAAATAAAAATAATACTCTTCTATTTTGAGAATTTATATCGCGCCTCTTCAAATGAACTACTCAGAGGCGCTTGCGGCTCATGATACATCATTCGAAAATACGTAGCAGAACTTATTATAATAGCGCCTTTGTTTAGATGGTGCCAATGGGTATACTACATAGCTCCGAAAATCACAGTTCCGAAAATCAAAGCTCCGAAAATCAAAGCTCCGAAAATCACATTTCCGAAATTCAAAAGAATATATACTTCAAAGCTCCGAAAAGTAAAAGCTCCGAAAATCAAACCTCCGAAAATCAAACTTCCGAAAATTGCTGAGAGTTTTTATTGATCGGACTTGAAAGAGCAGGAATTTGAATCGCTTTTGTTTGACCAAGAATCAAAGGGGGCTAGCTTTGGTGTGCTTCTGAAACTTCATCGAAGTTGAATTGCTTTGAGCTTTATTAAACGTTCCTCAGCATTAGACTGTTACGCATCAGCGATTACCATGGCTTGAGTGATTCGAAATGTAAAAGCTCATTTAAACTTTAAATTTTATTATTGTAATAAAATATAAACTGACGGACATAGGCGTACGGGAGGTTTCAGAAGTGGGGGGGCAAAGATTGAACTTCTGCCCGAAAAATTTATCTGGCCAAAAAGTTTACTTTTTTTGTCGTCCGCGACTATCTTTGCCCGAAAAACCAGACTTGCCCGAGAGTTGACGACCTTTTTTTTTTTCGTCGTCCGCGACTATTTTGCCCGAAAAGCCGACTTGTCCGAAAGTTGACGACCTTTTTTTTTTTTTTAGTCGTTTGGGTTTGTGTTTGCCCGAAAAAACCCACCAAACTTGCCCGAATTTGGGGGGGCAATTGCCCCCCCTGCACCCCCGCCTCGTACGCCTATGCTGACGGACACAATAAAACTTTGGATACAATAGTGTAATATTAAGAATAATGTTATGTAAGTTCTCTGGAATATAATATTAATAAATTATTATATTGGCTCTTACAATATTCAACAAGAATGTCAGAAGAACACAAGACTGTCACTATTGTTCTACATAAATCCTAAATGTGCCCGTTATGCAGCAAAATGTAGTTTGACAAGGTCTCCGATGATTGAACGACACACAGGGCAACGTAGCCCTCCAGGTGGAGCAGCTACTTCTGGCTCACCCATCACACGGCGCAAGCAATTTATGCAACCACAATGCCCACACGGAATTATCACTGTATCGGCTGCATTCACTAAACACACAGGACACAGGGGACCCATCGGCGCGCCTGTTGTAGCCGGAGACGCAGGGGACGTCGCAGGTGAAACCGGAGAAGCACTGGCGGTAGTAGAAGCAGAAGCTTCCACTGATGCAGCAATAGCGGCAGTAGACGCGGCATTTGCCCGGCGAACTGGGAGATCTCGAAGACGACAACGTGTAGCCGGTGAAGATACACTCGCTGAAATTGGTGAACGAAGTCGTCGTCTACCCCTATGCGGCAATGGCGGAACCATTGCCGCATCAGAAGCCGTAGCAGCTACAACAAGAACTTGCCCACTCGTCGTACCCGCCGTACCTTCCAATCCGTCTGAATCTTCTCCTCCCTCTATAGGGACAACCTCACCACCAAAGGCATGTGCAACTCCTCGCAGGAAAGAAGTTAAATCCTTTTTTCCGCTACGCAAATCGGTCATCAGTGTCGTTAGACGTTTCGCGTGTTCTATAACACTTCGTCGTTTAACCTTGCGTCGGAACCCGTTCTCAGATCTGAGAATTGACACCTCTGTGTGCCGCTGTTCCTGCCTTAATTTATGCAGACAATTAAAGAAGGACGGGTGGTCGAAGACGATCAGTGTTTGCAGACGCCTGTGCCAGGCCTCGACGTGGTTGGTTGTTGTTGGAAGATCGTTATTAAACCTTTCCGCCACGTTCCACATAGATGGGGGGAACATCGCTTCTCGATGCACTCTTTCTTGAGACCTCATCGTTCGAATGACAGGTCCGTTAACGTAGGTTCTATCGAAGTACTCTATTATAGCCTGACCAGCGGGCGGCATCGACAAGCGAATAACTTCCAGCGCAGCCGGTACGTCCGCTGTCGGAAGATATGCCAGGCCGTAAAGCATGCGAGTGTGCAGAGCAAACTCCGAGTCGCTGCCGTACGTTGTCTTAAGGCCAAGCTCATTGACCTTTCGAATGACCGCCTGTCCGAGGTGAAAGTGACATCCGGAGACGACGACTTGAGGGAACACCTCCTTGAAAGCGTTTATCGACGCCTTCTCAAAATCAGTCGCGACGTTACGTGCAACCAGATCTATCCCATATAGACTGGCGGCCTTGTCAACCAGAAAACTTAGCAGTGCGTGGTACATCTCCTGTGAACGTCTCGTCATGAAGCCATAGACAAAGGGGTAAACGGAGCCGTGATAGAGACCGTGTAATGAGTAAATTTGTAGAAATTGACGTGGCGCAGTTGAAAAGGTCCCGTCTGCAAGCCATAGGTCAGAGGCCTACATAAAGAAATCAAAGTCGTCAAATATAATTATGTTGAACAGAAGTATTTCATAATAGAGATATTTAAAATAACCGACTTTGTTACAAATCATTTGCTTGCGTTAAAAAAAGAATTCTTGGAATATAACTAATACCTCGGATGGCGGTGTTTAATCCTCTTCCCATATAGACACTAGAGCCTGAAACTGACGTTAAAGCCCTAAAACGAAGGCCTATTGAGTCTACATATTATACAGGTAAAATATACAACCGTTGACACAGAAGCCTTCATTACATGTATCATTCGATAGCCAAATAAGGACATCTATACTCCACCAGTCACGGTCCAGTGACTCCCAACCGACTTTGTTGCAAATCATATTACTACCATAATTTTTAATCAAACAGCATGTTAAAAAAACTTACGTTTAGGTTCCTAAGATTAGCCTCCGTCGCGAATATGTAACATCTGTCGTCTCCTATCACTGTATCCCCCAAGAACCACTCCTCTTCATCCAGCGTCTTCGTCCACACCCCGCTGATTAGAACGTCAGCAGCAGTCGTAGGGTCCGTGGGTCGAAGGGCTCTCCTCCGACGTTGGATCGCCTGCTTCATCGCCACTTCGCCGGGCAGGCTCATGACTACTTGAGGTGTAACGAACTCATTCAATATAGCAGTTGGAGCAGCTTCCGGACGACGTGCCGCCTCGACGAGAAGGTCATGGCGGACCGTTAGAGCTTCTGTGCGACCACTGCTCACGTCATGTTCGTGAAGGGCAGATGCTCCCTTGATAATTGTTCCGTCGGCATCTGTCACGACGGTGACCTTGCAATTTAGGTCATGCCGTCTCTCGCAGCACCAATAACTAACTCTTTTACAATCACACTTACGGGTGTAAGATTTGTTGTGTTGATATAAGTAGCCATCTATTGCAAGCAAACGAGAGCCCATTTGAGAATATGTAAATAAACTAGCCATTGCAAAGCTTAAGAAATGTTAAGGAAGACGATGAAATTATGAGTATCAAACTGTTTATCTTGTAATAATGCTGAAGAACATCTCTCTTTGCAGTCCACTCAGTTTATAAAGTTATTGAGAAAGCTCTCAGCATTTAAACTTCGCTGATTGGCTGAACCAAAGTTTCGCAGGCACACCAAAGCTAGCCCTCTTTGATTCTTGGTCAAACAAAGCTAGCCACCTTTGATTCTTGGTCAAACAAAAGCGTATACTTCAAACAAAGTCCGACCAATTACGAAATTATCGAATCACTAAGCAATTCAACTTCGTTCAAGTTTCACAAGCACACCAAAGCTAGCCCTCTTTGATTCTTGGTCAAACAAAGCTAGCCACCTTTGATTCTTGGTCAAACAAAAGCGTATACTTCAAACAAAGTCCGACCAATTACGAAATTATCGAATCACTAAGCAATTCAACTTCGTTCAAGTTTCACAAGCACACCAAAGCTAGCCCTCTTTGATTCTTGGTCAAACAAAAGCGATTCAAATTCATGCTCTTTCAAGTCCGACCATTAAAAACTCTCAGCGGAGGTTTGATTTTCGGAGGTTTGATTTTCGGAGCTTTGACTTTTCGGAGCTTTGACTTTTCGTAGCTTTGACTTTTCGTAGCTTTGATTTCTCAACAGTTAACTTTCGGAGCTTTGATTTTCGGAGCTTTGATTTTCGGAGCAATGCAGTGCTCCCGTGCCAATAATTTATTGTGACGAAGAGATGTTATTATTATTCCTGATTGAAGTCCATGGCATGCAACCTTATAATTATTATACATCGTTCTAAGAGATCATTGAGTCTTAGTATAACTGAGCGGCAGTCGCTGAATGCTTGCAATAAATAGTAAGAGATCGTTCACAGAAAACGATGCCCCATACTGTCTGTCTTTTTGCCTGTCTGTCTGTCTTTTTGTCTGTCTCTATATGTCTCTCTGCCTCTATATATATACCTAGTTCTGCCATATCGCTTTTTCTGTCTGTCTGTCTCACTATATATGTGTGTGTGTATATATATATATATATATATATATATATATATATATATATAAATTATATCAAATGTCTGTCGGTCAGTTTCTCTCTCTATCTGTCTGTCTGCCTGTCTCTCTCTTTCTCTGTCACTCTCTCTTTCTCTCTGTCTCTGTCTGTCTGTCTCTGTCTGTCTCTCTGTGTCTCTCTGTGTCTCTGTCTGTGTCTGTGTCTGTCTGTGTCTCTGTCTGTGTCTGTGTCTGTCTGTGTCTGTGTCTGTCTGTGTCTGTCTCTGTCTCTGTCTCTCTCTCTCTCTCTGTCTGTCTCTCTTTCTCTGTCTCTCTCTCTCTCTCTCTCTCTCTGTCTCTGTCTCTGTCTCTCTCTCTATGTCTGTCTGTCTGTCTGTCTGTCTGTCTGTCTGTCTGTCTGTCTGTCTGTCTGTCTCTCTCTCTCTCTCTCTCTCTCTCTCTCTCTCTCTCTCTCTCTCTCTCTCTGGACTGATCAGGATATTGACTAATTTATGATGACCACAACAATCGAAAACATAATAACAATAGAAACTGCTGACTGACGATGATTGATGATAAACAAAGATTGGCTTTAATTTAAGTTTCGTGGATTTGTGGATCAGTGTCTCTCAGACACTTGGGCAAATCAAGCGCGTGCATGTTTGACTACTGCCGTTTAGACTTCTTACAAACCTTTTAAAAGTTTTAACTTGTTTTATAAGTGAATCGCTAACCGTCCAAATATAGATGCAATCGTCTATTGTCAAATGAGAACACTGTATTATAGAAAATATGCACAAGCAAATCATGCATTATGAGAGTCGTTTACAAGAAGTGAATCAGACGCATCAGGTATACACAAACTGCTTGGTTTGACACCTTTGAATTCTATAGACGTTTACGATCAACTTGTGTAATTATTTTTTTCTATTAGTATAATTCTTCTTTGTCTTCATTGAGCTCATGCGATAAAAATGGCAGCAGTAGTAGTAATAGAAATAATAATAAATGATATTTAATAATAAATAAATATTTAATAAATAATAATAATAATAAAAATTGCAACAAAAGCAACAACAACAATGACAACAATGATTATAGCGATAATAATAATAATAACGATAATGATAATGATTGTAATTATACTGATAATAATAATAGTAATAATACCAGTAATAATAATAATAATTATTGTAATAATAGTAATAATAATACAAATAATAACAATAATAATATTAACAACAATAATAATAATATAACATAATAGCGTTTAGGGGCACTTTCGTCAGCCAAGAAATCGATGATTAGGGCCATTCTGGACTGGTTTTTAAACAAGTAGTTATAGTAATAAAGTCCCTGAGGGATCCTAAATACCTTGGGACAAAAAAAAACTAATAATAATAATAATAATAATAATAATAATAGATAATAATAATGATAATAATAATAATAATAATAATAATAATAATAATTAATAATAATAATATAGCAGGAGCTATACGACGATTAGCTGATGCCGTTCCAGATGTTTTTATTCTGTTCTTAATTAATATTTAAGTCCCTGAGGGATCCTAAATACCTCGGGGGAAAAAATAATGATGATGATGATGATAATGATAATAATAATAAGTTATTGAGTTCCGATCCATGGGTTTTTCATTTTATTAAATAACGTGTAAGTTCCTGAGGGTCAAGAAAATCATAAATGATAATAATAATTAGGCTAAAAATAATAACGGTAATTCATCTACTTCCGAAACATACGTAAGCAGGCTAATTAATTAAATATTTTAATTATAACAATTGCTTTTGTATTTTAAATATTGTTCCTCTTATTATTATTTACATGTTATCATCATCGTCGTTGGTAATATAGAACCGATTCACTTTCACTCTTTATTTGCACACTCGATAGGCCCGAACGAGACAAATTCTGTAAATTACCTCTTTTAACGTTTACATAAACTTTATAAGTAAAAATCCCTATACCCATCGTTTAGGGTCATTTTATCATAAAATTAAAGGAAGGAGTAAGAGCTTCAAGCGTGTTCGTTGATAATAATTATTACTAGCTGAATTACCCGGCGTTGCCCGGGAAATTTCGATATTTGGTCCACAGCCACGCTGACCCCGTTCCCACTTAACCTTTCTCACCCCACCTTCTTCCATCGGCCCCAACCCGGTCCCAGCCTGAGGTGCCTGGCATGTGGATGTTATGGATATGGCAATGTATGTAAATTACATGCTGAAGTGTGTTCGCCTGAGTAAAAACCTGTTGTACAATTGATTACTTTTCGTTACTGAATTTAATATTTAACCATATCACATACAGTTTCATGCATCACATTTTTACTACGACAATGAATAAAAGTAATAGGCAGTTAACAGTATTTAATGAAAGAGACTATAATTTAAATATAATTTAAATAAGAGGCTGACTGAAAATGGTAGAACCACAACATAAGTCATACCATATCTCAAGAGTATCTACATTCCTGGGCGTCTACACCAAATAAACCTTGGAACAAATGCTCCATTCAAGAAATATGGGGGAGTTGTCGGTGTGTGTGCAACCATTTTAAGGGGGAGGAACTGGAAGGGGGAATGACTATTGACTTAGGGGTAGACGACACTGTCGACATTACCATTCATACTGCTCGACTTGAACCTGTTAAGGGCCTAACTATTAACCTAACAATCTTTGGGTAATGTAACTAAATGAAACCCATCGAGATCTGCAACTTAGCACACCGTCGTCCTCGCCGTCATAGCGAGGTTTGCTTACTAACGGGTCGTGTACGCCTGATATAGCTAGGCCGTATCTCTCGCACAGCAGAACAAATGGCGGTCGATTTATTAATTCGCTGTTCGCAAATACCTAAACGTTTACATTCATTAAGTCAGAACAGAAAGCTGAATTCGCCGACATGTCTTACAATACTGAAGTCCATGTTAGTAAATAATAAATTTGCTACAAAGTACGGCAACAGATTGGTTTCTATGTAAACAAAACTCTTCTAAGCCGGAAACGCGTTGCATTCTGGGACTTGACGAAAAACCGAATTAAATGTTTCAAATTCGGCAAAGGTAAGATTTTTGGATCGCGAACCCCCTTATGTTTGTTAAGGGGTCCTAAAAAGTATTTTTGTAAATACTGGGAAAAATCGGTCGGGCGGATAAGAAGAAAATTGTTCGCAAACATTGGAAAATTTCGCCTTTATAGTTTTAGATAATGAATAGTTTAAAAGAGTAATTACATGCATAATTATAGTGTTTGAAATCAGAATTGTATGTATCGACGATTTGTACCATGCATAATTACTTTCTGAAGTGGCACAGTATAATTCAGCGTTGTTAGACAATCGGTGCAAAAACAATGTTGCTAAATTTGTATTAGATCTTGTTGTCACAATGTTATGAGCATATAGAAAATGTAAGGTTAACTCTTTTCAGTTGTTAAAGATTGAACATAAATGGAACTGAGAAACTCGCTTCGACACCTTTTGATGGTGTGTTAAGAATGCTATAAATTTGTTTCCATTGCAAGCATCATTTGCATCATATAATCATTTCCCTAACAATTAAAAGCTGTATTGTGCCAAACAAATTTGTTTCGAGGGCAACAGCCTCTGTTGTCATAAGCCCTCGTCAAATCTGGATCCATCCATATATTTCTGTATTGTCGTCAACGGCTGCAATTGGTGTCGTAGGGCGACGTCTAACTTTGAATAAAAATAATAAACGAATTATACATTTAATCTCAATGGTATACATAGCATAGTGATATATAAATGGTGGAAAGCTCAAACTTTGCAAAATTAAATGCACCTCCTCAAAAGTAAGTTTTGATGGATGTTAACGACACTCACGACAGTCGCGAGATGTCGATAATTGTACAAGAAAAACTGTAATAATTCATATTTATTTATTATAACGTTTGCTGTGGTTGGTCCATCCATTTGACATGACCTTCCTACCTACCGCACTACGGGCTTAGCTATAATGACTCGTTTTTCATATATATATATATATATATATATATATATATATGTGTGTGTGTGTGTGTGTGTGTGTGGATGTGTGTGGGTGTGTCATCCATGTACATATACATGTATATGTATACACTTTTGTGTGTGCAGATATGTAATATGTATATCTATTTAAACGAAAACATATTTATATATACTTATACTCTTATATATATATATATATATATATATATATATAATATTTGTATGTGTGTGTATCTGCTAATCCACACAGGCATGTTATGCTTATATTATATAATGTACATAATATACCCACGTGCGCATTTAAATACATATAGATATATTTAAAATTTAAAAATATTTAAATTTAAAATTTATATTGGATTTGGACTTAGGACTTTATGCTATTCTAAAACACTTTGACATTGATTGGATATAGAAATTATGTACTTTTTTATTATACTTTGTATGTACACCAAAATGCGAATAGCAATTGGTAGGCTATATTAAAGAATATTCTTATCTTATCTTATATGTATAGGCCTACAATAATGACAATGCAATATGTATACATGTACACACAATCGTACTCATATATATGTATAATAAACAATAGCACTTATATAAACAATATATGAATATGTATTTATATGACCATTGAATATATATATATATACATCTATTATATATGTGCATAATTATGTATGAGGTGAATCTTAATCTTATATATATATATGTATATAATGTCTATATATATATACGTGTGTTCGTAGTAATTGAAGTGTTCATGCAGTCGGCTCTCGGTTTTTCTTTTATGTCGTATATATATATATATATATATATATATATATATATATATATATATATATATATATATATATATATACACGTCTTTGCTAATAGATCTCTCCTTCTCAAAGCGTCAACAAATCTGCGTTTGATTTGCAAGGACAGCCAAGACTTAGTATATCCTCCTCGTTTTGTTCTGTTATACATCTGAAAATAAGTGAAACACATCCATCGTTACCAGATGAACTCATGCACGCTGGCACAAATCATAATATGCGGATATAATGATGCATACAGAAACACATAGATCTATAATATTATATATCAGAGTATATATTTGTGTATATATATATATTATATATATATATATATGTATATATGTATATATATATATATACTTATGATGTGCTGATAAATTTGTACACTTCTACACCATGCAATATTCAAATCATGAGCCCAAACTACCGTGCAATCTATCGAGCATGCTCTCATCCACTTAAAATATATGTATAATTATAGATATATCTATGCATACATATATATTCGAATATATATATATATATACATATATATATACGCCACAAAGTATTTGCGCTTGTATATATATATATTATACACATGACACAAAGCCGTCATATATATATATATATATATATATATTGTCCAATTTAATACAAGGATTTGCATATTCTATATATAGGCCAGCGAATACTTGACACATTTTCTGTGAAGGTATGAAAACACCCGCGTATACACAATACACATGCACCCATGATGGTTTACATCCACAATAACTCACCGAGTATACATAGAACATATCGTCTGTTTAGAGTGCAATGGTTCTAACTCCAATGCATTTAGCCATGGAGTTAGAACCATTGCACTCTAAACATTATAATATATATATATATAATATATATATAAGTTATATATGTATGCGTGTGTGCACCTGTGCGTGTGTGTGTGTTTTGCATTAGATATTTAATTCACTGTCCATGCAGTTTTATCTTATGTTCGTTTGTGCATCATCTAACGATACCTCTAAATCATTTCCTTGGGATAATAATATTATATATTTGCAAATTTCAACGGTTTCTTAGTTACAGTCTAGCCTTGTGTCGATTTTTTGATTGCCCAACCCCATCGTTTTAGTTCGTCCTTTGTGGTATATACCCCGCACTCGGATTTACGATGATCTTGTATCACTGGTTTTCATTGCACATGTGCATTGCGCAATTATATCGCTCTTACAACTGCTCAAATATATTTACAACTACATTTTGTGCACAATTAGCTGCACGTTAATATAGCCATGCCGGTGAAGAGATTTTAACGGTACAGCGCACTTTATATATATATATATATATAATATATATATATATATAAAGGTATGAAAACACCCCATATGATATTGTCCATTCGGCTTAAATTCCATTTTTAATTTCCGATGACATCATTCATTTCGATCGGATAAAACTGTTAATCAAATTCAATCACACGTCTCACGTGCGTTGGCAAACAGCATGACAATATATAGACCGTGCTCTCCAGATGCGCATTTGCATACGCATATATGTTTTACACGTACACATGCATGCTTTTACGAACATATACACATGCATGCATACATACATACATACATACATACATACATACATACATACATACATACATACATACATACATTCATACATACATACATACATACATACATACATACATACATACATACATACATACATACATACATTCATACATACATACATACATACATACATACATACATACATACATACATGCATGCACATATATGCATTGATTGATGTATATATATATATTCTTACAAAATTCAAATAATACATACAATTACGTAAATAAAATGTCTATTTATAGTAATGACTGCTTGATTTGATCGCATTGATCATAGAACGTCCTTTTGTGATTGCTGACTCGCATTCCAAGATTCAAAATGCAATGTAGAGTTTCAGTCAACGAAAACTACAACCTAGAACTAAAATTCGGACAATAACGAGAAAGACTAAACACGAAAGTAAGATCTTCAAACTATATCACTAGAACTTACATTGAAACAGTTTCAGCCTTCCAAGCATCCTGTAAGATCTTCAAACTATATCACTAGAACTTACATTGAAACAGCTTCAACCTTCCAGGCATCCTACACAAACTTTCTATAACTTAACAAATGTGGACAATAGCATTATATCATGCATGTATTCATGAAAGGGATATTTGAAATTACTCTCCTCGTTTTGCTCTGATTTTTGTCTTTGGGGCATTGCGAGTAATAGAAGAAACTTCCAGTTCTCACAAGACCGAGAATTAAAAAAGAAATTAAGAAATGCTCTGCAAAGCCTAGAACTGGACATATACCTGTACTAACATGCATGCAGTGGCAAGTTTCTGTGGACACTGCATGGATTTTTAAAAATTAATAGCTTTCTGGCTGATTGAACAATTTTGACATGAACTTCATGTGCAACAACTTTTTAGCTATAACAAAAGCAAAAGTTATATGTATCATGAGCATATAAACTAAGAATGAAAAATAGACTTACAGTCAACCTAAGACTCACTTGTATAATAATTACACTGATTCTCAACACTATCTCGGCATGCTTCTGTATATACCTAATTCTCATTGAACCAGACTGTGTTTGTGGCTCTAACTTTACCCCCAGAAATGTGCTTTAGTCCCGCTTGTTTTGTTTTGTTGACGATTGTCATAGTGAATCCATTTAAGACTGACTTGTTTCAATAATATAACTCGCAAGAAATAAATATAATGCAAGCTAAAGCTGTATCGAAACGACATTGAGAACGTTATATAATATATAAATATATATATATATATATATATATACAGTTGGTTCCGTTTACTCTTCTCCTGTTCCAAGTTTTTCCGAGTATTTCCGGATGTCCGTGTGTCCATTATAAATAGACCGATCATCATGATACATAATTATATCCTTTGATGCTGTGCGGTAAAGACGAGCTCTGATTAATATGCGAGTCGGGTTCATTTCACGTTGAGTAAGCTTATAGTGCGATATATCCTGCTGAACAAAATTGTCTGCAAAGAATTTATTTTAATAGCATTGTATATAAATGTTTAAAAGGTGTCTACAATCGACATCACCTACAAATATTTTGAACAATCCGATAGCTATCTATAGATTGGTCTGTTGCTATTTAACCCTCGAGCTAACAAGGGGGAGTGGTATCCACCCCCAGGTTTCCAAAATCAAACTTTTTTCGTATGGAATAAAATTTTGACATTTTAGGTAGCTGTAGAGGGTTCGTTTGCACACATTTTGAGCTAAATTTTTTGATGATACCCCGTACCGTTCAAATGTTATACCCGATATATATCCGAGGTACCAGAGGGGATGGTAGCCCCCCTTAGATTATCGATTATATATCTTATCCTTCATTTAATATGAAGAGACACTAATTATACCACTCTATAGAGGGAACGAGGGGCCACATTTTCATGCTCAGCAAGTTGTCTTTTGATAACCGGAAGTACTCAAAATAAATTAAAATATATGAAAATAGGCAATATTTTCATAACATTTCTTGGTATACATAGCTGAAAGCTTGGTGTAAGCATATTATAGGATATATATAATTAATTATATAGAATTCATTGGCCTTATCGGACGCGGGTGATGTATATAGCGGTATGTCCTCTGTCTTGATGACGACGATGATGACGACGATGATGATGATGATGATGATGATGATGACGGATAGTGACGGCGCTAGCGGTGAGGTTCATCGATGCCCTCTTCATTGTGGCTCTCTTATTAAGAGCCAGGTGGCTGATTCTCTTTTCCCATACCACTCTTCGATGCCATCTACATGTCCATTCCGTAGTCTATTCGTGTCTTCTATCTTTCCAAGCATCATGCCTCGATTTTGCTGTCCTCTCTCATCGTATTCGCACACTGCAGATAATGTATGAATCGTCCACGTTTTTCTTTGAACGTCGTTTATTATATATATATATATATATATATATATATATATATATATATATATATATAAGAGGGAGCGTAAGTAAGAGCGCTTGCTTATTAACCCTCAGGATACCAAGTTTTTTTGTAACACGGACTACCAAAGGGGGGGTGTGGTTACCACCCCTGGATTTTGGGTTTGGTTTGAGATATCAAAATTTGTAATATACCAATGAATTCAGCATTCACTTCTGCACAAAATGGTATATTTAGGTTTAGAAAATATGAATGCACCTCGAAATTATGAATTTTTTACCATGGGTACCCGTCGATTCTACAAAACGTATACTTACGCATAGGGAATATATTAGATTCTGTGTGTTTTAAACATGATTTATATATAAAAAATAGTTTACTTATAAAGTCCAATGTTCAACTATAAAAATTAGTAATAAGTCTGTTTTATGTTCAATCAAAAAAACAAACATGTTGTAGCTGCTGAAAAACGTTTACGCGGACATATCGGCTTGCGTTGTAAAAAACCCAACATTCTTACACATTTTAATTTATTTTGAGCACTTCCGGTCATCAAAAGACAAATTATTTAGTATTAAAAAATAGCCCTAAACGCCCTGTACAGAATGGCATAATTTACTTCTATTAAAAAAATAAATTATGGATAAGTTATAATAGAAAAAACATGAAAATTTTATGAAAACAAAACACCTTTATATACATTTTGATTTATTTTGAGCATGTCCGGTTTTCAAAAGACAACTCAATGAGCATGGAAATGTAGCCCCACATTCCCTCTATATCTATAGAATGGTATAATTTGTGTCTCTTCATATTAAAGAGCGCAAAAGTTAAGTTATAGTCGATAATCTAAGGGGTGTGGTATCCACACCCCTCTGGTACCTTGGGTATATCGGGTATAACGTTTGAACGATATGGGGCATCATCAACAATTTTAGCTCAAAATGTGTCCCAATGAACCCTCTACAGCTACCTAAAACGTCAAAATTTTATTCCAAACGGAACAAGTTTGCAATGATTTGGGAATAACCTATAGACGGGGTGGATACCACCCCCCCCCCCTTGGTGCGGCCCGAGGGTTAAAAGTAACTTATGTTTATTTCAAATATATTTATATAGATTATACACCTGAAACCTAGCTCATATAGGCCTATATATAATACAATCCTGCAATTTATCATTGCGTATTTCGTTAAACAGGCAATCATCAAGTTTCTTTGAACAGATCTGCATTCACACTAGCATACGTTATGTACAATAATCAACTTAACTGCAAATGATTCATTCAAGTTATAATATAGGAGACCAATAATGGTTTGAAATACCGATTATGCTTGCTTATAATAATATATGACGAAGCTTACCTTTAACTAGGGCTTAATGAACGTCAATGAGCTTGTTTTCAAATCTGAATGCCGTCCTGTCAATTATTTCGCAAGTGTACCACATGCTGCAAAGCTAAGAAGCTGGATGGATGGATCCAGATTTGATGAGGGCTTATGACAACAGAGGACGTTCCCTCGAAAAATTTGTTTGGCATAATACAGCACAATCATTTATGTCGAATATACAGAATTTTTGTTTTGTGCAAATTAAGCACGCCATTTTTTACACTGCAAGCCCTTTCCTTAAGAAAGGTATGAAATGTTTTGAACCGCTATCGCGTTTCTATCACTTGCCATAGACCAATATAAATATTTACTTTGCCACCTTTTATATAATTTGGGTGAAAACGTTTTAAAGGTGTTTCACATGGGACTGGCACTGTCAGAGTCCGACAAATTCATTCATTCATTCATTCATTCATTCATTCATTCATTCATTCATTCGGACATTTATATAGCGCTCCTTAAAAACTACTCAGAGGCGCTCCCGAATCCAGCTCGCCCAAAGAGAACAGTTTTAAGTTTAGTAAGGAAGGATCCTGGAGTTGCATGTATGTATGTATGTATGTATGTATGTATGTATGTATGTATGTATGTATGTATGTATGTATGTATGTATGTATGTATGTATGTATGTATGCATGTATGTATGTATGTATGTATGAATGCATGTATGCATGCATGCATGTATGTATGTATGTATGTATGTATGTATGTATGTATGTATGTATGTATGTATGTATGTTTGTACATACATACTATGTATGTATGCATGTATGTGCATGCATATACGAATGCATGTAGTAAATACCATGGCACTTGAAATGGCCAATCCAAGAGACGCAACACAAGTCGATCGTCGCATATTAAAAGTAATTAATCGAATCGCCGGCAGGTGTCGACAGAAGCGTCTCCGTCTCCACCTAGCGACGAACCGTCGCATCACCTACTTCGGAATTAGAAGCGGACGAATCTCGCTTCGTCGTAATCTGACAGTAAATGAATTCTACGACAGTCGCTCATTAAATTCACAATCACCGCCAGAGGGTGGAGGGTAGCGGGCGGGGAGGGTGAGGGCCGCTCAGTGGCTCCATCTATCATTCGCTCATAACCGCCATTAACCAGCATGCCGTGCGGTCGGGCGGCCTGAAGGGATCATCTATTATCCAACGGACCGAATCAAATTACCCCGCGCGGCCGATACGTCGCTACAAAGTGGCCCTTTTTCTTCCCAGATAAACGGGGGTCTCTTCGTTGCCGGTCGAGGGTAGGGGTAGGGGCAGGGGTAGGGGTATTGGGGGAAGCTATTAGGGGTGTGCTCGCTCCATTGCGTTCGATGACTCCGGAGTTACCATTCAATTAGGGGTAATTACCGCTGCTGCGTTACCCTCCGATAGTTTGGAGTTGGGAAGAGATGCGGGTGCTTGGATGGCGCGGAAGGGAGGATAAAGAGGAGAGCGATGGAAAGATGTGGTGCGTGGGTCGTTCAGGGAGTATTCCATGTCCCGTTGACGTCTTTTTAGGTGGTGTGGGAGGGTTCGTGGAATGATGGATGGACGGAGGACACGTCAACGACCTCACCCCACCACAACCCCATCGCTGGCACCCACAAGTGAGTCTTCCACCCAATTTGTGGACATGTGACGGCGAACCCAGGGCTGACGGAACGAAAGGATGTCGCATCTTTCACTAGGCAGATGACTCACTGTTGAAGAAAGAGACACAGAGATAAGCAGACAAACATACATAGATACACAATAATTATGAATGTAGTTAGTGTCACTGCTATGGTGTAGTGGTGTAGCATGTATGTGATAGTCAGTGTTGGTAGAAAATAACGGTGACGTTGTAGAAGAGCGGTAATGGCTTGCAGTCAGTATTACATGTCTCGAAGTTTCTCTCTCTCTCTCTCTGTCTCTTTCTCTTCCTTTTCACTGTCTCTGTCTGTCTGTCTGTCTGTCTCTGTCCCTGTCTCTGTCTCTATCTGTCTCTGTCACTGTCTCTGTCACTGTCTCTGTTTGTCTGTCTGTCTTTCTGTCTGTCTGTCAGTGTCTCTCTCTCTCTCTCTCTCTCTCTCTCTCTCTCTCTCTCTCTCTCTCTCTCTCTCTCTCTCTCTCTCTCTCTCTCTCTCTCTCTCTCTCTCTCTCTCTGTGCCGTTTTGCTTCTCTCTACCTTCATCGGTGGCAGTATAGTGTTTGTGGTATAACTGGGGCGGGGGTTAAACGGGGTCAAGTCAGACGGTTTAGAGTTTAGAACTCACGTCGGGTATATTGCTATGTTAAGGCCATGAGCTGCGACGATTATCCAGAGATTCTATGTATACTGTATACCATAATAGGGTAAAAACGAACCGCTGCCCGGTTTTATCTAAATTTGGATGAGATTTATTGCACTAATCACCGCCAGATGACCCGTCGAATGACTTACAGAGGGAGAGGGGTAAACACCAAATGGTGCCCCTGCACTGTCGCCTTCTCTGGTTTTCTCTCTGTCTCTCTCTGACTCTGTGGCTGTCTGGCTGTTTCTCTGCGTCTCTGACTGTCACTGTCCGTCTCTGTCTTTCTCTCTGTCTCTCTCGGTGTCTCTCTCTGACTCTGTCTCTCTCTGCGTCTATGCCTAACTCTGTCTGTCGTTCTCTTTGTATGTCTGTCTCTCTGCGTCTCTGCCTGTCACTTTCCGTCTCTGTCTGTATGTGTCCGTCTCTGTGTGTCTATCTATCTGCCTCTCTCTCTCTCTGTCTGTGTGTCTCTGGGTATGCCCCTGTTTCTCTCTGTCGTATTGCCTGTACAGTAAATTTTTCCGTATCTTGCAATTCCTGTCTTTCTCCTTCTCCCTATATCTGTCTCTCTCCGTCTGTCTGCATGATGTCTCTGTGTCTACTTATCTGCCTGTCTGTCTCTCTACCTACGAGTGAATAGTAACAGGGTTTTGAGACCCTCGCCCTTCGACGACATGCACATAGTCGTGAAGAGAGAGATAACAGACTCTCCATCCCTTCGACTGATTTGGTCTGTCTGGGGTTCGGACCCTGGGCCATGGCAGTCTCAGAAACCGAGGCTAATTGGGCGCCGTATAACCCTGGTTAGTAGAATATTTATTGATGGGAGGGGTCACTCTGACTATGCCGCACCAGTCAAAGGTGAGCCCCGAATCAGGGCCACCCCATGCATCAACCCACACCACAGGCCTATGACTCCTCTTGGAGTTGACCTAAAAGTCTTGCTGTGCATGGGAACGTTGTGCCCGCCGATCAATTTATACAGCGCTTACTTAATATGTCTTGTATACATAATGTGTAATGTGCAATGTATCCCGTTTGATCCATGCATGGCAAAATTGTAGTGCGCTGTTGTATTTATGAGGCATGTATGATTGTAATTTATTCATTTGTTATTTTATGTATTAAGTGTTTGCATGCATGCATACATGCATGAACAAGGTATGTATATATGACATTATAATCTAATCTAATCTTTTTTCTTTAATTGAGCGCCTGCAAACGCACTGCGCTTTACATTTACAAATTATGCTGTAATCTTAATTAAACTTAACTACTAACTGAACAGACAGCTTTGCAATTATAACGGCGCTATAATAGCAGCCTACAAAGCATATCCGCCCAACGGGGGCTCGAACCTGTTACCTCTCGCACTCTTGGCCAGCGTGTTAACCATTGTTCTACCGCCCCCCCCTATGTATGCATGTACATTGTGCGTATACGTATGCACGAATTTATGTATTTATGTCAACATCTGTATTTGCATGCATAAGCATACATTGGGTGTATAGTTGTGTTTAACTACAGCTTAAGACAACATAGGCCGATAGCCGTCGGCAAGAATAATGTTTGTCGTATTATTACAGCTCTTTTTAGATTACAACGTGATAGTCATGATAATAACGTGATACACGGGTTCTGTATATATAGCATAATGTGAACAGGTTTCAAAGGTGTTCAAAGAGAGCACATCTTTTCGCTAACTGTTTACATGAGGGTCTTGATTTTATGGTCATTTTTATTATTATTATCATTATTGATTATTAACACTTGAGATTTTATTGTTCAAAAGTTTAACCACATCTTACAGCTACAATTAATACGCGTTGAGCGTGGATGTAGGTTTTTTCGTCGACCGTTAGCATGCCCAAAATGAACCGAATCAACTTATACCAATTGGTTTTGAGATGGGTCGTGAACTCTCATACATCCTTGGCAGTCAATACATTACACACATCTTACATCATGTACTATAGTAAATGCATTATTTCATTTTTTTACATTATTTCATTTTTACATTATTTCATTGGGAGGGGTTAAATACCCAAAACACCCCTATCTGCGTCCTTGTCTCTCTATATCATATGGTGTCACTGGCAATTTCCATTCTTTGATAGCAACTGTCTATAATAATTATAAGATCGTTCTTTCTGTGTGATTCATGGGTCCATTAATAGGTCCTTCTGGACTCCTGCCCCATTTGGTCTGCCTAAGGGCTCTGTTTTAAGCTGACTTCTCTATGCATTGTCCGAACTATAGATGCACTCCTCGCAGTGGCGGCGCTAGGTGGGCTGGGTGGCTAAGCCCCCTTGTAAAGGTAACCCGGGGAATAAACCCCACCCCCTAAAAAAGGCCATCCGGTTTTTTAGAATGTAAAACTGAAATATTTCCACGATAAGCTCGCTAAAAATGAAACACATACATGAGATTTCGACCGAATGACTAAAAAAAACGGTTGTCAGGAATTTTGGCGGATGAAAATGGGAAATTTCATCCGCGAGGATTCAGCCCCCAAAACTGAAATCCTGGCGCCGCCACTGACTCCTCGCTGCTCTTGACTTGCCATAGCGTAAGTTGGCTTCCTGAAAAAGGAGCTATATAAATTCTAGAAATGATTGCATGAATGAATGACTCATTATATATATTTATATATATATATATATATATGCATGTATACAGAGATACACGTAGCACATGACACACGCATACATAATTTCATGAATCATTATTCATTTGAACATAGTTTATATTCTTTTGACTTTTATAGTCGATGCATGTAAATTGAAATTAATTGGGAAAACGCGATCAGTGGCAGTAATTATAACTTTTGTTGATAACATTTTACAGGTGTTTAAACAATGTGCCATGGATGGCAATCCGTTTAGCAACGCTGTGTAACGACGTCATTCGGTGCACAATATATTTTCGAAGAAAGCTGTTAAGTCGAGTATTTCTCAAAAATATTATAAGGTTGTTAACCAAAGTTTTTAAGGTGTTTAAAGAGAGCGCTCCGTATTTATCCGGCAGTTATACATGCAATGTCCTGCAGGCAACAAATACCAAATGGTCTTCTTCCTTTTTTCAAGAAAGAAACACGTTTTTTGTTTTGTTTTATTTTAAATCATGTTTTTTCGGTTTGTTCTCATATTTTTTGCTTTTTGTTATTTGCATCACTGATGATTAACGACGTAGACATTATTATTATTATTATTATTATTATTATTATTATTATTATTATTATTATTATTACATAAATTTATTACGCGCGCAAGGTCACACCTAAGTGTGAAAATAGACATTTAGCCCTTAATTCGCTCGGTGCATAATACTGTAAACTGAAACAGAGTTAAGTCAAATCTTTATCGTAGTTATATTATAAGGTTTTTAACCAAAGTTTTTAAGGTGTTTAAAGATAGCGGTCCGTATTTATCTGGCAGTTATACAATGTTCTGCAGGCAGCAAAGACCAAATGCTTCTTCTTAATTTTTTCAAGAAAAAACACGTATTTTGTTTTGTTTTATTTCAAATCTTGTTTTTCCTGTTTGTTCTCATATTTATGCATGTGACAGTATTTATTTATTTATTATTATCTCTAATTACTTCATTTAAAACTACTTTTGTCTGATGTACCTTGTGTGGTCTCCGTACTTTCAAAATTCAGCAAATTTAATTCACAATTTGACCGTTTTAACGTCATCATTTCCCAAATAAATAGGCCTAGCACAGTACAAGAATCGGCATTTATCAATTTCTTTCTAAAGTGAAATATAGGCATATTAAGTACAATTTCTAGTTAGGTATGGTGTATATAATTAATTACCAAATTTAGATTTTAATTGTTTTTGCTGAAGTTTATGTTAGCATAACCTATGTGGAGAAATTGTGGACTATATTGTCGTGTATTTACAATTTAAGTTTCATAATATTTCCAACAAGTTTTTCCCCCAATTTCTTATTAAACCCTAGTTATAAGAATCAAGAATCATATTTGAAAAGATTAATGTTACTTTGTGCTTAGCCATATATACTAATAAGTTATAACGTGGTAGCCTATTGTTTTGGCGTGTTGATTAAAATTAAACTGCGTAAAGAAGATTTTTAAAATGAAGTTTGAGATAAAAGAAAGTCTAATAATATTCTTTTCCATTTTTTTTGGTTTTTTAAATATTTTTTAGTAAAACGACGTTTTTTCGTTTTTCATTTTGTTTTGACCATTTCTATTCTAAGATTTTCCATTTTCAGGAAAAGTTTTCAAAGGGAATTCCAAGCCCTGTGTTCATTTTCACGGTTAAAATTAAATTGTTTTCGTTTAAGTTTTACGATAATTTTTTTCTTTTCCTTCTGGCTAAGATTAATCCCTCGCTGTAGGGGGTGGGGTGGGGG
>OX457040.1:65705006-65760660 GCA_949752735.1 Lumbricus terrestris | reverse complement strand
TAGTTGCCTCGCTCATCATTTATTGTGCACTGGGTGCGGTGGTGTAGGGGTATATATATATATATATATATATATATATATATATATATATATATATATATATATATATATATATTCGGTACCTTGAACCCGAAAAGTTATAATTGCTAGTTCGAATCCACCTCAAACCACCGCGTAAAGGGACACTAAGCTTCCTTCATTCGCATTTGCTCATGCGTTTCGGCGTGAAATTCCGATTCAGTGTCCGCGCTATAGTCGGGAACGCCTCTGAGTAGTATCTTGACACTCACGCATGCATTGAAGATGATGAAAAGTCTTAAGAATGGATATTATTGGTTCGTAGATATAATCGACCCACTAAACAGACTGCAACTGTAATACATCATCATCATCATCATCATCATCATCATCATCATCATCATCATCATCATCATCATCATCATCATCATCATCATCATCATCATCATCGTCGTCGTCGTCGTCGTCGTCGTCATCATCATCATCATCATCATCATCATCATCATTAATTGCCGCTGTATATTATTATTTTATTAACCATCGGACGATGACGCTACATGTCCAACTGAGAGCGACACACTCGTTCAGTGCACATTATATGTATATTGTATACACATGCCATGTCCTTTTAAAAGTGATTCAAATCTGGCGCCAAATCAATTAGCGGCAAAGACTAAGTAAGTAAGTACGCAACGCATGGTCGCAATGCGTGTCAAGCACACCCTGGTGTCTTCGACAAAAAAATTATGGCAGTTTATATCGACACGTGGGTCACCGGAGACCCCGATAACCTCTGAACCGTAGACTGGCGCCACCGAGGTTTCAGTGGTTAAATGTCCGGGTGCAAAGCGTCAACTGCTGATTGGCTGCGAGAGACGCTGTGGCTCAACTGACCTGGGAAAGAGAACCGATAGCTTGACAACGTAACTGGGTTTCGAAGCAGAGTCGTTAAAGTTAATCGCCGTTTTATTTCTGTCTATACTTAGGATAAGCGACATATATATATATATACATGTAGCATATATATATACAGTAGCAGTCAGCAGTTCATTAGTTCATTAGTTCATTCTTTAGTTCGTTCATCCATTCATACATATACATTCTTTTCATTCAATCATTCATTCAGTAGTTCGTTCAGAGTTTGGGGTGATTTAATGTTTGAGGGGGTGAGGGTGGGGTGGACTGTAAATCGGTAATCGTAATCGTAAACTCGGAACTTCTATACAACGCATGCAAACAAAAGTCAAGTCGTACGAGCCAGCTAATTCACAGGCGCTCAATCAAAACAAAGTCGAAAGGCATGCTGCAGGTGCACGGTCAAGAACCGTATATTCGCATCTTATTTACCTCTTAATCTGCAAAAGATATTATTTTTTTAAAGTTGCTATTATAAATAATTTATATTCTTTCTATTTCCTAATGTATACGATTAAATCCAAATTTACAGTTGAAATTTAGTAAAGCGACGCTTTCTTATATTCCATTTATATATAAAGCATCTATAACACTATAAAAAGGTGTTTTACAAACTGTTGTTCCTTTGATAATAATATTATGTCCTCATTGTCCTGTATTTTTCTGAAATCGCCCAACCAGATGAAACAACTCTCTATATTACCATATAGCTGTCCATTTTTCCACACAGATATTCTGGCCTAAAGTCACATCTACTAAAATCGGATGGGAGAATGCGTATTTATACTGTCTTTCGAAGAAATTATAAAATGGCCGATTCTTTGGCTAATCTATGAAAATGATCTTTGATAGATGAAGTTGTCACGTGATGAAGTGTCACGTTAGAACTTTGTGTTGGAGTTGGCTGTATACAATTAGGTGTCATCCATGTATGGACCAAGACTTAATGACGGAGTGAATGACTCGTGGATTTTAATGACTTGACGACTGATTGCATGGATGACGATTCACTGACTTAATGACTGTATTTAAGAGCGTATATATATATATATATATATATAAATTGACTGACGATCGCATTTCAGATTGTGATGATGAATGATGATGATGCATGACTACTACTACTTATGCATCAACTAACTTTTGTACCTCACATTAATCGTCTCAGTCGCTCCTGTTTCAATCAGCTGCGGCAGCTTCGCACTGTCGCTCGCTCTCTCTCAACTGGCGCTGCAACTACGCTTGTACATTCCTTTGTCTCAGCACGTCTTGCCTATCCCTTTATGCCGGTTTACCATCTGGTCGATTATCTTCTCTTGACCGTATTCTGCGCGCTGCCTCATTGGTCATCTGCCCAAATTTGGTCATGTTACAAATTACATGCTGGATGTTCTGCATTGGCTCCCAGTCCGTCAGCGCATCGAATACAGAATCTCGTCCTTAATATGGCGCTGCCAGCTAGGTCTTGCTCCATCTTACCTACTCGATCTTTGTCGGCCTGTGTTAAGTGCTCGGACTGGTCGGTCCCTACGCTTGGCTGATAGGGAAGTACTCTTTGTCCCGTTTGCTCGTACCTCCATCATGCAGAGTCGTGCTTTTTCTGTGGTTTCCCCAGTGGTATGGAATGTCCTCCCATTTGAGCTGCGCCTGTTCCCTAGATCACTCTCTGACACATTCTATAAGCACTTAAAAACTGTTCTGTTTGTCCGTACTGGAGTTGGGAGCACCTCTGAGTAGTTTCCTTGAAGAGGCGCTATATAAATACTCGAATGAAAGGAATGAATGAATGAACTAATGCTATAATTACTATCATCATCAATATTATCGTCATCATCGTCGTCGTCATCGTCGTCATCGTCGTCATCGTCACCGTCATCATCATCATCACCATCATCGTCGTCGTCGTCGTCGTCATCATCATCATCATCATCGTCGTCGTCGTCGTCGTCATCATCATCATCATCATCATGTAATTGGCCATCAATTCCACAATTTGTCGTCATGCAATTCATTAATCAATCCGTTTTTTGTCTTTTGTTTATTCGCTCAGAATCATCAAAGCGTGATCACAACGGTCTTGGTGGCATCAACTCCAAATCGCAATCGTCGAAGAAACGTCGCAAATCTCGAACAGCCTTCACAAACAAACAGATATACGAACTGGAGAAGCGATTCCTCTACCAGAAATACCTCACACCAGTCGACCGCGACGAAATCGCCCTCTCCCTCGGCCTCACCAACGCTCAGGTCATCACCTGGTTCCAGAACCGAAGAGCCAAGCTGAAGCGGGACATGGAGGAGCTGAAGGCCGACGTGACCGCCGCCAAAGCCCTCGGCCCAGAGACGACCATCACGGTCATCGGAAGCCTCGATGACCTGCAGCAGGGGGGCAAGGGGACGACGACGCCGAAGAGCAGACATTCGCGGAGGAAGGATGTAAGGAATGCAGCTTCCACGACGACGTCGACGGTCATGAGTTGTGGTGAGTCGAATGATTCGTCGTCGACTCCGGGTTCAGCCGCGCGATCGTCGACCCCAGGCGGTTCAGCCGAGGAGTCGTCGAGGGGATCGGTTGTGGCTGCTGCTGCAGCGACGGGTGCGGTCGGCAATCAACGCGGGTCGACCGAGGACGCTTTAACGACCGCTGGGTCTTCAGCCTTGACGCCGGTCGACGAGAACGACAGTAGGGCGGTAGATAAATTCAAAGATGGCGACTGACGGTAATTATAGTCTGTGGTAATTAGTCTGGTCACGGGACGGAGCATATAATATTATTGTCTTATTTCGGTCGTGGGTTTTTCCTGCTTGCATGCGTGAAAAAGGAGTTGTGAAATTATGTGCTTGCGACATCTTTGTTGGGCCCATAATAGGCAATCGTGGGTGTGAGAGAGGAAATTTTAATTTCAAGATAAATTAAAATATTTAATTAATCTTCTCCACGAATCTCAATCTTTCATGATTCAACCGAACTTCCTAAAGAATCCTCAAACAACAATGACATTTATATTCACTAAATTTCACCCAGAATTCTCAAATTTCATATCTTCACTTAAACCGCTTCAAAAAGTTTTTAAACTTTCACAATATGAATTTATTCAGCAAAATGTCAACTGACAAATTCTCACACTCACATTTCCAACGAGAGCTCAAGACTTGCATTGTAGGAGGCTTCTATCTATACCTGGCGTGAAGACTATTAAATTTTATTATCCGAAAATGAAATGGCCGATGACAATGGTTTATCGTTGTCGTCTCAAGTGACAACGGTTAACTCCAATGATCACAACAGTCGCTTTAGTTTGACTGCATGTGCACCTTGCTGCTTCATGTGCCACAAGGTCGTCTTCTATTTAAGTAGCTTTTCCGTGGCTAAAATACTCTTGCGCTACATAATTTCTGGCATGCGACGTCATGAAAACTAAAGCCCTTTGTTTATGCTATTCATGGTTTTAAGGGACTCTACACAAATTAAAAATTACAGATTGCTGTGTTATACCAATATAATTACGTACCATAATTATAATGTGACGAACATTCGAAAAAGATGCGCAACTTACGATACGGAATAGCACTATTATATGTGAATGTGACACACGAAATTCAAATATGTTTCCTGTACTTCCGAAGAAGATAAAAGATGAACAGTTTATAGCAGACATTTGGTTGTGAAGAGCATATATCTATTATATGAAGATGTCTGTCGCTCTAGAAAATACGCGAAATGCGAAAATATAAATGATAGCGAATTGAATTTTTTTAGGTTAACAGTGCATATATTTTTCGCTCAGTGGCGAATGTGCGCAACTGCATAGTCATCATCAATTAATCATTGCCTTCACCATCATCATCATCATCATCATCATCATCATCATCATCATCATCATCATCAGTAGCAGCAGCAGCACCAACTCTTGCATGTACAGTATCTCTTTGCCGTGCACCATGCTATTCAGGACTTTTAATCAACGTAGTTTCAATGTCGACACTGCGAGATAAACAAAGATCACTGGCGTCGCTATAACGTTTTACTCGGTAGGCTATAGTATTTAATTATTACAATTCCAGAGTACGAGCACTGATACATTTAATGGAATGGATGGATCCGATTTGACCAGGGTCTATGACAACAGAGGCCGTTACCCTGGACAGAAATTTGCTCGGCATATTACAGCACTTGTGAACATTTAACAATTTAATATTTTGTGGAAAACGTTTTAAAGGTGTCAAAGAGAAAAATGGCGATATAACTAAATCACATTGTTTGCGTGGAACGCTTGCATAAACATCATATTGATCTAAAGCTACATTATAGGAGGGGGACGACGAGATAAATTTAGTTGTAGTCTCCGATACTTATAACGCCGGAGGACATCGTAATAAAGGTGGCGAAGCAGAGCTCTATAATATGCCCAAACCGCCGCTCATACATGTAGCTTCAACTTGCCATGGCTGAAAATGCAATTGGAGCGTTGTAGAAAAATCATGGATTGCGTGGTCAGACAATAATCATTCATTCATTCATTCAAGAATTTATATAGCGCTTCTTCAAGGCGACTACTCAGAAGCGCTCCCGACTCTAGCACGGCACAAAAGGACAGTTTGAGTTTAGTAAAAAATGTTCCAGTAATAACCCCAGCAAGTAGACGTAGTTCCTGTGGAAGCTCATTCCACACAACTGGGCCGATCACAGAAAAGGCTCTATGCTGCATCGTTGTAGTTCGTGCAAAAGGGACCAACAGCAATCCCTTCTGTGCAGAACGGACTATTATGTACGGTGTTCGTGGAGTTGAGATGTAAAAAGAAGACTTTAACAATATGGGCTGCAAGAAATATGCGGTGGCGTTGAAACCTTTTTGGTTGAGTTGTTAGCGCGGGAAACTATGAGTTCGTAAGGACGAAGGACTCGACGGCAGGCTGTGACCGATACCGGACGACAAAACACACACGCAGGTCGGCAGAGGGTGCAGCCAAGAAGGCATCGCCAGACCAGTTATATATACTGTAACAACCAATTGATGAGAGCATCGCTGTGCAAAGTATCGGATACATGTATAGATCATGGTGTAAGATTAAGGGATGGTGTGTCATAGCAAAGATAATTTGCGTCGCCCTCCTCATTAATCCAGGCATACAACTGGCACTAATCAAGGATCGGACTGCGATGGGGGAAGTCTAAGTTTATGTGTTCCACAATATGAAATTCCTGTAGTAGGCTTATGGCGAGGTCCGTCAATTGCGAACGCCATCGCCATCTAGCGCTTTTAGCCACAAATTTCAGCCAAGTGCGCACACCATCCCTTCTTACAACAATCATGATGTAGATAATAATGACAACAGAAGTCATTTCTTAGGAGGACTTTCTTATCTTGGCCGAATTCATCGCCAATGTTGTTGGTGCCATTATTATCATCATCATCATCATCATCATCATCATCATCATCATCATCATCATCATCGTCATCGTCCTCGTCTTCATCATCATCATCATCATCATCATCATCATCATCATCATCCTCCTCGTCTTCATCATCATCATCATCATCATCATCATCATCATCATCATCATCATCATCATCATCATCATCACAATTATTATTATTATTATTTATTATTATTATTGATAACATTAATTTTTTCTATTATTATTATTATTTTTATTATTATTATTATTATTATTATTATTATTATTATTATTATTATTATTATTATTATTATTATTATTATAATTTTTCTACCCGAGGTATAAAAAAATTATCCGGAGACATAAAAAATTGTATTCTGGAACGGCTAGAACTCGTCAAGATCAGTCGAAGCAAAGGAGCCTTGGAAGGCTATGGCGTTGAAACGTTGAATTAAAATGCGCTGGAAAAGATTTATACTGGTTTTCCTCGTGTCACCGGTTTTACGAGCTAGACAGTTATTATTTTTATTTGTTTATTTTTTTATTACTGCTTTCGTCGTCATCATCATCGTCATCATCGTCATCATCATCATCATCATCGTCGTCGTCGTCATCGTCATCATCATCATCATCATCATCATCATCATCATCATCATCATCTTCTTCTTCTTCTTCATTTATATAGTATATCCTTAACTTCGCAATACCTTCCTTGTCTGTCCTCACTCTACCCTTCACAATTCGACAGCAATGCCAGCGATCCATTGAAGCCTTATGCCATTCTCCATCCTCCTTATCCTTATGGACTGCAGTGACATCTTTTCCAGCACCATCCATCCTCCGTAACAACTGGCAAACCGATCATTACCACACACACCCCAACAGAAGAAGACGTCATTACAGGTCCAGCACAGGTCTCAAAGTTTAACGCTATCACCGGTAGCGGCGCATCATCAAAGCGAGGCGGCAAGATCACTCGAGGCCGGCGCCTTTGATCTACCGACCGACCACCTGTAAGCAGACGCGAGACTGACGAGACATTCAACAGTCCGTCACAACAGCAAGTCACCTTCAGATTTGATGTAATAATTACAGGTATCGTTGGTCGCGAGCGACGAAGATCAAAGAGTCGGCCGACAAAGAGCCATTGACGGTGAGACGGCGGAGGGAGGCGCGATGGAAGGAGGAAGGGACGGAGGGAAGAGCGATGGAAGAGCGGCTATGGGAAGCGATTAATGCACTAATTGAATCATTAATTTAATCAGATTCCAGTTGACTTGTTGTGTTGGGCTGCGAGAGACAAAGATTCGGAGGCGGAGGATGGGAAGAGGATGAGGAGGAGATGGAGAGGGAGAAGGAGAAGGAGAGAAAAGATTCTCATTCAAGGCTTGTTCTAAATATCGTCGCTCGATTAGGTCTCTGTCAGTTTTTATCGAAAGTGCAATACATGTAATCACATGACTATTCGGCCACGTGGTCCTTTGATCTCTGCCGTCCATATAAAAGCAGATGCATATTTGAACATTTAAATTATAGTATACCATATACACAGTCAAGTCTGTATACATACATATACTTATGCGTATCCATATACATATTATATATACTCACATACACACATAATATATATAATATATACATATACATATATAATATATGTGTGTGTGTGTTTTTGTGTGTGTGTGTTTGTATGCGTGCGTATGTGTGTGTTTATATTGTGTGCGGGTGTACAAGTGTTTGTGTAGATTGTATAATAATATTGTTTTGCTTTAAAACATTTGTAGAGCGCCTCAATTGGCGTTAATCGTTTGGAGGAGCTACCAGTGCGCTATGACCGGGACTGTGCCTTAGCTGTTATAGAAAGTATATGAGGAACTAATGGATCATAATGGATCATAATCTTCTTGAAGAGCAAATCGGACGAAGCATTCGAATACAGGTCGAAAAAGGCGGTGTATTACATTACATTGTTGCCATAAAAATTTAATGGCTCGCCCTCTGTTGCTGAGATGGTTGAGGAATCTGACGAGCGCTTGCTCCGCGCTGTCATATGGAACAGTTGCCATGTCCTTCGCGACCTTTTCCCACCTATGACTATAGTATGGTTTACAACCTTCGACTCCGACGTCATAATTTCCGGCTCCCGCTAAAGGACAAAATAAACTTTATTTCCAGAGTCCTCTACAAGAGTGCTAATTAACAATCATTAAATCGTTAAATCTCATTAACAATGATCTATATTTAGAAAGACGCTTTAATTTCATGCTTTTTTTTATCTCTTAACGTCACTATGTACCAGGCTGCGGTGTGTCAACCTGCTCTTCTTTCATGAATTAAACGAATATAATTATATAGTTAAACTGCCCATCCATTTATTCATTTTAGACTCCTTTTTAATTTGTTCCAAAATAACTATATAATTGTTACTGTGCGGTAGACATTCAATAGCCGGTGTCAATCGCCTCTTTAATACCCAGTTAACGTATTGTCGAGAATTGCAGATATATGGCGCTGTAGTAAACAATATAAAGGTGTCTAAATGTTTCCAGAAAGAAAGAGGTCAATCTAATTCTTTGTCTTAAAACACAGTATAACCTCTGTGAACGGCATCTACCCATCGAATACCTTATAGGCTTATACTATTCGTTTCCTCTAAAGTTTAATCGACAACGACGACGATCATGATGATGATGATCATGATAATTGTCAACAGGCTTATAGTGTTAGGTATTGGACGACACATCATTGCAGCCGTGCATGCATGGTCGTTCGCGTGGGCAGAAGTAATTTGCAACAGTTCAGTTGTTTATAATCGCTCTGCATGTATTTAGAAATATTATAGTAGTAAACCAACGTTTTGTGTTTGTTTTTTCGTTTGTATGCGCACTTGTTATAGGGCCTCTTCCAGCCCTCAACCGCTACTCAGAGGCGCTCCCGACTACAGCGCGGACACTGCATCGGAGTTTCACGCCGAAGCGCTGAGCAATTGCGAATGAAGAACTTGCCCAAGGTCCCTATATACGCTGCGATTTGAGGTGGATTCGAACTACGAACCTTCCGGCTTCAAGGTAAGTATAGGCAACGACGCCACCACTTACACCACAGCATGCAAGAAGATCCAGAGTGTACCATGCTATAATTCCTAAGCGTGTGAACTTGGGATTTATTATCATATAGCTGGAACACGTTTAAAAGGTGTCAAAATAAGCACACACATTATTTCATATAAATTATATTTCGGTAAGTCTGTGTGTTTGTCTGTGTGTTTGTCTGTGTGTTTGTCTGTGTGTTTGTCTGTGTGTTTGTCTGTGTGTTTGTCTGTGTGTTTGTCTGTGTGTTTGTCTGTGTGTTTGTCTGTGTGTTTGTCTGTGTGTTTGTCTGTGTGTTTGTCTGTGTGTTTGTCTGTGTGTTTGTCTGTGTGTTTGTCTGTGTGTTTGTCTGTGTGTTTGTCTGTGTGTTTGTCTGTGTGTTTGTCTGTGTGTTTGTCTGTGTGTTTGTCTGTGTGTTTGTCTGTGTGTTTGTCTGTGTGTTTGTCTGTGTGTTTGTCTGTGTGTTTGTCTGTGTGTTTGTCTGTGTGTTTGTCTGTGTGTTTGTCTGTGTGTTTGTCTGTGTGTTTGTCTGTGTGTTTGTCTGTGTGTTTGTCTGTGTGTTTGTCTGTGTGTTTGTCTGTGTGTTTGTTTGAGGCTTTGTTAGCTATGCACGGCCACAGTTTTGGAGCAATCCACTCCAATCCTTCGCAAGGGGTCGGGGTCGACCCGGAGGAGGCCATTGGGGGTGGGGGGCGAATCTCTGCTACCATGGGGGCCAGTTGGGGAGGGGCAAAAACCCTAATTTGAATGAATTATTGTGATTTTCTGTGTCATTATTGCTGCGGTATATGTCAGGAAGAACTCAATAAAACGAATAAAATTATATATATATATATATATATATATATATATATATATATATTATATCCCTATTTTTCAGCCGTTGCCATGCATAGTTTCACACTTATTCACCTGAAACATTACAACTTCACAGATTTTTATACGGGCCACCACGGCTCCACCAAACACACACCTGCGGGTCGAGGTGTGTGCTTGGTGGGGGTGGGGTAGAGAAATTTTTTCCCGAAAACCCAAATTTCACGGGTGGCGTACCAGTGGATGACGGAGTGTGGTGGGGTGGGGTGGGGTGGGGTGGAGGGGGAGTGGGGGTGGATGTGGTTGGGGTGGTGATGGTGGGGGTTCGGGTGGGGAGCGAGGGCATGCATGTATGTATACATGTATGCATTTATATGTATGTATTATATGTACGTATGTATGTATGTATGTGTGTGTATCTATGAATGTATATATGAATACATGCATGTGTGTGCGTCTGTGTGTATATATTACAATGTTTCTTTCAATTACTTTAACCCTCAGGCTACCAAGCTTTTTTTGTAACACTGACTACCACCCCCCCCCCTGGATTTTGGGTTTGGTTTGAGATATCATAACTTGTAATACACCATTTGATTCAGCATTCATTTCTGCACAAAATGGTATATTTAGGTTCAGAAAATATCAATGCCCCTCGAAATTATGAATTTTTTTACCTTGGGTACCCGTCGATTCCACAAATTGTATACTTACGCATAAGGAATATATTAGATTCTGTGTGTTTTATACTTGATTTATATATAAATAGTAGTTTACATATAATAAAGTCCAATATTCAACTATAATAGGGCTGCCAACCGTCCCGGATTCGCCGGGACAGTCCCGGAATCGACCCTGTGCGTCCCCTGTCCCGGATTGATCTCAAATTGTCCCGGAATTTGGTCCAGAGATCCACTTAGCACAATTATTGTTCCTATTAATTTTTGCTTACTAAACTCAGCCATTTGTACGATGATTTTTTCGTTCTGCTCTCTATCAGACCTATACAGTACATTGTTGGCTGAACATGGGGAGTTAAAGTCTTCAAAACCTTACAAATCACTGACACTCGGTGGTCAGTTTAGCACATTGTGTCCAGTTTTAATGCTTTTTTGCGAGAGAGCGTTCATCATTATGAACGATAATGTTGTCTAATAGTATACCTCAGCACCGAGAGTTCACCGACCTTATTAAAGCACAACTGTTAGCATGACATGACATGCTGATTTCTGCGACTTTGTGCTCAGTGTTCTGGAACTGCTTAACGCACAAAAGTAGGCTCTATAATATATGAAATATAGGCCCTATGAGCCTACGATGCCCACGAACTTACCTCAATTTTGGCTCATAAGTGTTAGGCTACTCTGATGAGCCTATGGTGCACGACTGGAGTACTGTTTGAAACGTTTCTTCTTGAGGTTGATTCTTGTCTTAAATTTAGGCTGTAAAATTATATCTTTTGATGATTTGTCTGAAATTATTAAGGACTTTTATTAGTAGATTGTAGATGTAGATTCTATACTGGGCTGACACAACATTTGTTGGATTATCCGCTTCGCTGGATTGTGTAAATTGGTAATGGCACATCGAGTGGCTGAAGGTGTCCCGGAATGGCAAAATCAAAAGTTGGCAGCCCTAAACTATAAAAACTAGTAATAAGTCTGTTTTATGTTCAATCAAAACAAAAAAGCATGTTTTAACCGCTGAAAAACGTTTACGCAGACATATCGGCTTGCGTTGTAAAAAAACCCAACATTTTCACACATTTTAATTTATTTTTAGCACTTCCGGTCATCAAAAGACAAATTATTTAGTGTCAGAAAATAGCCCTAAATGCCCTCTATTAAAAAATAAATTATGGATAAGTTATAATAGCAAAAACATGACAATTTTATGAAAATAAAACACTTTTATATATATTTTAATTTATTTTGAGCACTTCCGGTTGTCAAAAGACAACTCAGTGAGCATGGAAATGTAGCCCCACATTCCCTCTATAGAATGGTATAATTTGTGTCTCTTAATATTAAAGGGCAGAAAAGTTACAGACGATATTCTAGGGGGGTGGTATCCACCCCCCTGGTACCTTGGGTATATCGGGTGTAACTTTTGAACGGTAGGGGGCATCATCAAAAATTTTAGCTCAAAATGTGTCCCAATGAATCCTCTACAGCTGCTAATTTTTTCAAAATTTTATTCCAGACGGAGCGCGTTTGATTTGCGAAAAACCTAGGGGGGCCACCCCCCTTGGTAGCCCGAGGGTTAATGATGGCTTTAGTTCGGTTTTCATTGAACGCGTTTAGTATGTCAAGTTGATTGTGTACACGCTGCACAAACGCGTGTGCCGATCTCGTTGTCCTAAATAAATGCTTGCTGTGAGACGTTCTATAAATCAATTAACCCACTCTCCCTTTCTCGCTGTCTGTTTTTCTTTCTACCTGCATGTCTGTGTGTGTCTGTGTGTATGTGTCTGTGTGTGTCTGATTGTCTGTCTGTCTGTCTGTCTGTCTCACTCTCTGTCTCCCTGTCTGTCTGTCTGTCAGTCTGCCTGCTTTTTCCCCTACATTGACTCTTCCTAGTCGGGTATGTGTATAAATGGGGCGGGGAGATCAAAGGGTGACTGGGGTGAAGGGGAACCATTTAAGGGATCTAATTGAATGTGGCTGAGTTGCTTTTAAAGGCATGCTCTGTACATTTAACTGTCGGTGATTCAATTTCGGTGATAGACAGAGGCAAGCAAAGAGAAGGACAGAGACAGGAACAGAGACAGAGGGAGATCACACAATTTCCAACTCCACATGACGCCTGAAAACAAGAAATACGACGATCAACATACACTGCGTGAGACGATGATAATAATATGATTGGTCCATTAAAATGCTGCAAGTGTTTCTGCGTAATACGCCATTCGCATTATTGATGCGTTGCAACTGTATGCTTCTCTGTCTCCCACCCTACCTCTCTCTGTGTCTCTGTGTCTGTCTGTATGTCTGTCTGTATGTCTGTCTGTATATGTGTTTGTATGTATGTGTACACGTATAGCAGTCACTAATTCGGCGCATTTATAGAACCACACAATAGCGATTTGCGGCTACCTGCAGTTACAGTACTGTTACTCTAATTAAACATCTCAGTAGTGACGATCTCAATTGAAGTCCGTTTTTGTATCTACGTCTACTTATAGTGCAAGCTGTAACCACTAACAGGTGTGTAAGCAGCGTCAAAATCATGCAGCACTGATTGGTTTTTATTTAACTTAAAATTTTATCTTCATCTTGTAGCAACAGATGTCGTACTCTGCATTTTTTTTTAAAATTAAATTTTTTAAAGGACGGTTTTGTTAAGCATTGTGAGTCAGAGCATTGCATGATGCATCAGAGTTGACGTTTACATGGAAGATCATCAATACGTTTAAAAGGTGTCGTAATTGTGGATGGATCCAGATTTGACTAGAACCTATGACAACACAGAGGTCGTTGCCCTCGACAGAAATTTGTTTGGCGTATTATAATTGGCTGCATTATGCTAAGGTCCAATCAACCTTTCATTCGGCAGATGGCGGAAGTAAACTGAGTTGCATTATAGAACGTGATGAAGAAATTGCATGTCTGCCGACCGTTAAATAACACTGCTAAAAATAACTTGTGATCATCCATTCATTTCTGATTGTTATCATTGCGTCAATTCGAAATTGAACGAAGATTAATATATATATATATATATATATATATATATATATATAACATGCTAAAACATAGAGATAATAGAGAAATTGAGCTTAAACATTCGCGTATGGTAACTATGTATCTTTAAAAATCAACTATCGTTTCATTGAAGAAGTGAATTTATCAGTGTCCTACTTTAATTAGTAAGTTATAAAGTAATTAAGAGAGTAAGTAGATATATAATTTAATGTAATGTAATGTAAATCTTCGAGAATTTATCAGCACCCACAAAAGAAACGTCAGGGAGACAAGCTTATTCACCGGCGCTGATATGTAGGAAAGTAAGTAGATAAGTAGGTAAGCAAGTAAACAAGGAAGTGAGCAAGTAGGTAAGTAGGTAAACAAGAAAATCAGAAAGTAAATAAGTAGGAGGTTGGCAAACAAGTTAAAAAAGTAAGCAAGCATGCAAGTAAATGAGCAAGGAACTAGGAAAGGAAATAAATAAGTAAGAACGTAAGCAAGTAGGTAAGTAGGTAAGCAAGTCAGTCGCTCAGTGAGTTAGTGGATAATGAAGTAAGTAAGCAAGTAAATGAGTAAGTAGGCAATAAATTAATGAAAGTAAGGTCGTAAACAATCAGGTAAGAAAGCAAGCGAGCAGGTAAGTAGGTAAGTAGTCAGTCGTTCAGTAAGTTAGTGAATAAGAAAGTAAATAAGTAGGCAAGTAACTCAGTGAGTAAGCAACAATGTTAGTAAGTCCGTAAACAACCAGGTATGAAGGTAATTTTATTGAACACGAAAGTAGCTAAGTAAGCAAGGAGGCAAGTAAGTAAGTGAATAAGCAAGTAAGCATGAAATACAAAAGTATTTGTACAGTCAGTCAGGAAGTAGATGCTTAAGTAAGTAAGTAAGTAAGTGAGTCGATTTGTAACCACGTCAGCGAGTGAGTCAATAAGTGAGTAAGTAGGTCAAGTAATTTGTCTTTTGTAATGCAAAGAAATCAGACGCTCACATTATTTTAGGGTCCCTGGGTTGAGCTCTTCCTCCATTCGCTAGGTGGCATGTGAAGTACACAGAGCATGCAACCATGTGATTTCTGTCATCTTTGGTTTGCGTTCTTGTGAATTGTTTGAGTAGCATAACATCATACGTGTTCATCTTCCCTACTGAATAGCCGTATGTTGTAATCGGTTGCGTTCTGTCAACCAGATAATTGAATAAATGGACATTATTGTAATAGCGTACGGACAGTTGATGTCCTCAAAGAGAATTTATTTTTTCTCCGTTGAAACGAGTATCTGCTTTCTTACACAAATTTCAGTGTTAAGCATCTGTTGATGCATGATTTCAAAAGCATCCTTCTTTATTTGGGGGTTATAATAAGTTGTTATTAATAAACGTTAGACTTAATAGAACAATAGAATAATGATAATTATTCAGAATATCAGAAGCAACCATAAAGATTTTACACTTATTACACGCCTCTTAATAATTGTTTTTCAAGGTTACGCACAGAGTAAAACAAAATTCAGCGTTCTATGGGTGCGCCTACATGTATGTTCCATGGGTGTGCTTATGATCGAAGAACAGCTTAATGATTAAATAAATTATCTAGTATGCATACTTGTATTAAAACCACACATAAAGAATATCTTGCGTGGAAATTCAATGGAACCAAGTAAATCAATCGAAATTATATAAAATAATCGTCAATGATTATCCAGTGTCTCTTGGTTTCCATCTAGCGAATAATCAGCAAACCATCGTGACTATCCGCATCTTTGAAGGATTATAAATAACTGACAGGTGTCGCTACTCTAAACGATTATTTTTATGCAATTCAATTTTCAGACATCTCAGATGATCATGATGGTCTCTCATTTTTACCTGCAAGAATTGCTATTAAACAGCCCAGTGGTGGACTTCTCTGTTCTTGGTCCCATGGCATTGAATGTGCTCTTACTGTCTACACGCCTTAATAATACTTGGCAAGTTGTTTCGGTTAAAATACGCTGCGTGACAGCAAAGATCAATAAAGTGGCCCTCCTAGTTTATACAGACTTGGGACTGGTTCTGCCAAAGAGAAGTTCATTGTATTGTATTGTATACATAGCCTACCTGAACATTTATAAAACGCTTCTCGTAGCAAGAGCCATTCAGAAACGCACCCAGTGCGTTCAACTCCGAGAGAAAGGGCAGCTGTTTTTAGGCGAGAGAAAGAATAGGAAAGACCACCAGAGCCAAGGCCGAGGCTAGGGGGGGGTGTCAGGGCTGTTTTAAAGAAACTTTTAGAACTGCACAACCCATTCTTCCCTTTCCCATACTCCATGGTAAATTACTCTCATTTGGAGGAAAATGGCCTTTTTCAACTATTTTTAGCAGCACAGAAGTGCTTCTACAACTGCACGTATCCATTTAGAAATGCACATTTTGTGTACAACTGCACGTTAAAAAAGCCCTGGAAGTGTTTTGGGTGTTTGAACACCCTCCGAAATGGAAAATGTGAAAAATAATAGAATGCATTTACGAGCACATGATGTAAAAACAATGAAATAAAACCATGAAAACACCCCCGAAATGGAAAAATGTGAAAAAAACAGAATGCCGGATGACTAAAAAAGGTATTCAGTTTTTAGGAAGGGAAATTGATTAAATTTGTTTGAAGATTTCGGCCGGATAACCAAAAAAAGAATAAAAAGGTCATCAGTTTTTATAGGAAGGGAAATTGGTGAGTGGAACAGTGGAACACCACCCGAAATCAAATCCTGGCTACGGCCTTGAACAGAGCGAACTTATGAGGGAAGAAAGACTCTGTTACTCCCCACATTTAGCCTATCGTTTGCATAGGTACGTTTCATGTCGCCGTTAGCGCTCCTGAGCAGTAACCGAGAATTGGCGCAATATAAATCTACACAATGAACAATGAATGAATGTTTTTTGCCAATGTTTACAACGTCAGAAATGCTTAAAAGCTTCATATTAAGATGACGCAGTACGTGTGCTTTCAACTCCGCCACTGGTTGTACTCTGCCAGTGTCAGTCTCAAGCTTGGATAAAGGAGGAGGACGTCGCTAATGGTCTTTGTTATCACACAGTGACGTTAACCCTCATAGGGTCACGATTTTTCCCAACCGATTTTGGTCACCGGGGGGTAAAAAAATACCCCCACTGTGATTCGCATGATTCTCATGATAAACTCCGATTTTTAAGTATAAAACTAAAAGAAGTTATTTATAGAAGGTTCGAGGAATGCACTGGAACCAAAGTAACATATGCAGCACTGCAGGGAAATCAAAATGGCGGACAAAATGGCGGCCAGAATCTTAAATGGCTATAAGCGAAGTTAGGTATGCAATGGAAACATGATTTCAGAGTCTAAATCAACATTTTCGATGTCAAAAAATGCAATGGAACCAATGTCACATATGCAGCACTGCGCGAAATTCAAAATGGCGGACAAAATGGCGGCCAGAATATTAAAATGGTTATTAGTGAAGCCATATGTGCAATGAAAATATGATCTCAAGGTCTAAATCAGCATTTTCGAGGTCAAGGAATGCGATGGAACCAATTTCACTTATATTGCACTGCAAGGAAACCACAATTGGGAAAAAATGGCGGCCAGATTGCTGCAGACAATTTCATTTATTTATCCTAATTTTAGGACACCAATACGACTTCTATTATAGGCCTAATGTCCAGAAACTGATAAGGAGACATTTTAACAACAAGACACTCATGTGTACAGCATGCATAATGCTATGTTTAAAAATTCCTGAGTAAAATAGCTAGGACGTGGTACATTCGCGTACTTTTTAGCTGATTTGGGTGCATGAATAACTAATGAAACTGGATGCATTCTGTGCATAAAACATATTTAGGAAAAGTGATAGAAGCGATTTCTTCAACTATTTTCAGGGATTAAAATTTCCGTGAAAAACCGAGATGGGGGTATTTTTTTACCCCCCGGTGACCCTATAAGGGTTAAACTGCAAATACACACTCGTGCGCTTTCATTCGCTAGATGGCAATACTTGTACTCGCCGCAGCGTCGTCGAGTTAAAAGTAACGAGGAATTCGCTAGATGGCGAGAGACTTAATCTCGGGCAAAACTCAATACATAATTATGAAATCACTGTAAAAGTTCATTTAATATATCACCTGGATTAAATAAATGTGATTTTGTTATGTAAAAAAAACTTTGCATATTATTTTGTGCATAGAATGTGTGTTTTTGCAAATGTTTCACTTTGAAGTGGACAATTGGCTACACACATTTTTTAATGCTGCAACACCGGCTATATATTTTCGGAACATCTTAAAAATCCCACTTCTTTTCAAGCATGCCCTGATATTAGTGACTGAACAGAGCTCGTGAATAAGATGGTGCCCTGCGATATGTTTTTGAATGGCGTTTTAGAAATTTCGTGAGAACGAAGACTTTAAACTGATAAACCTCCTGTTCTACTAAAATACTAAATCGAAGTGTATGTAGAATTGTAGATAGTTCTACTAATCTACTAAATCGAAGTGTATGTAGAATTGTAGATAGTTCTACTAATCTACTAAATCGAAGTGTATGTCATGTAGTTCCTTTAGCCGTCCCCACTTGATAACAGTGGAAACTACATGCTCAAGAGCCATCATTTTTCTTAGACCCGACGTAATAACATGACGACGGGTGAGTTAAATTAAATGTCCTTAAATGTGAATTGCCCATTTAATACATGACTAGCAGACCGTTGTACCATTATAAGCTAGCCACAAAAGACAACCATTGTTCTATACGAGTCACAATTGATTAGGGTTTCTTAATCTCAGTAAATGAATTTATTTGCTGACGTTTGCTTATGCAAATTTTCTCTTCGTACGTTGACCAACATAATTTTCCGCGCCTCAGATTCACACTTTGGTGTGACCTTGCGCGCGTTATAAATTTATGTAATTATTATTATTATTATTATTATTACATAAATTTATTACGCGCGCAAGGTCACACCAAAGTGTGAATCTGAGGCGCGGATAGTTAGCCGCCTGAGGAAGATGCAGTTAAAGGTCCATGTGGTTGAAAGCCAAAGAGAAATAGTGAGTTTTGAGCCGTTTTTTGAAGGTAGGGAGTGAATTTGAGCAACGAAGAGAGAGTGGAAGTAGATTCCATTCTTTGGGAGCAGAGGCATGGAATGCACGCGAGCCCATAACAGTTCTGCATCGAGGTTCAACTAAAAGACCCATGTTTGATGATCGCAGGCAACGAGGAGGAATATAAGGAGTAAGCAGTGACTTAAGGTAGGGAGGTGTTCCGGTAGAGAGGGATTTGTAGGTTAAACAGGCCAATTTAAATTTAATCCTAAACTCGACAGGAAGCCAATGCAGCTGATGAAGTAAAACTGAGGAACTTGATCGTAGTGGGACACGCAGCACAACCCGAGCTAAAGAATTTTGGATGCGTTGCAGCCTATGTAGCTCATAGTCTGAAATGCCAACAAAAATCGCATTAGCATAATCAAGGCGAGAGGAGACAAGGGCGCAAGCTAAAGTCTTCGACATATCCTTAGTCAGAGCCGACCTAATGTGGCGTATTGCCCTGATGTGATAAAAGCAAGATCTACAAAGGTTAGTTACATGCATCCGAAAAGTAAGCATACTGTCCAAGGTAACCCCAAGAGTTTTAACAGAATCTGATAACGGTACTGCGGAGCCTGCGAGGTCGATGCTGGAAAGTGAAGGAAAAGAACGCAAGCGTTGTCGTGACCCGAACAAAATTGCCTCAGACTTGTTTGGGTTTATAGCCAAACCATTAAAACAGAACCAGGCATATAAAGATGACAGGCACTCCTCAAGTTTAAGTTTACCGGACTGATCAGTGTGTGACAGAGCAATATAGAGCTGAGTGTCGTCCGCGTACTGCTGTAATTGGACACCAAAATGATTAGCTATGCGATTAATTGGGGAGGTAAAGACGGTGAATAATAGAGGACCAAGGACAGATCCCTGTGGAACACCAGCAGTGCAAACAGTGGGTTCAGACCGAGCGGTACCGATGCCCACCTGCTGATTCCTGTTACCCAGATAAGAAGCTAAGTAATAATAATAATTAAACACTATTCTCATTACATCGTCAATTCATAATAATTGATTAATCCTATATTTGTTAATTTTGTTGACTCTTTGGAAACAAACATATTTCGCGTGAGTGTCAAAGAATCAATCTCTTGATGCACAGTTTGTCAATATATTAGTTAGTTAAGTTACCGAACCCACTGCTGTAAAGCCGACCCGCGTGTCGTGCTATATACAGTGGGCCGTATTTCGTATAACATGTACTTGTAATCGGTCTGCGGTGTGTCAGATTAAAGCATCAAAGAAGATATTATTATTATATTATAAGGCCATCAAAGACCTTATAAAGAGACGTCCAGACAATGTTGCAATTGCGCTGAACTAACTCATAGGCCTACCTAATAGGTATACAATACGACGTCAACTATCCAGGCACTGCAGATGCAAAATGTCGCCTAAACAGTGGAACCGCAACTCGACGATATATTTCGAAGTCGTGATATAATATTTATTTAGGTGACTTGCTATTCAAATGCGGTCAACATATACATTATACACCCTTATTAAGGAATAAATCCATCCATATTATATTTTCCAACTGTTTACTTCACATGTGCATTTTAAATGATAGCCTTCCATAGGCGCAACCACCCTATGGGACCCACGGGACGCGTCCCCCCAACTTTTGAGTGGTCCCCTAACTTTATTATTGTGGTCCCCCAACTTTTAGGACGTGATTCATTATGGTTCAACCAACTTTTAGGACGTGATTGCACCTATGTAGCCTTCCATTACTGACGATTAACTTTCATTTTCTGTTTGTTTTATGGAGAAGCAGCACTGTTAAGATAACGACAAAGAAAAAATCCTCAATGCCACAATCTACAGCATAGCGCCAGCGGCGCCCGCAGGATTTTTTTCTTGTACGCACAGAAATTTTCGATGGAGGGGGAACAGGGAAAAAATTTTCGTCGAAGTCGCCGAAAAAACTGAAGACCTTTTTTTAGTCATCAACGAAAATTTTCCCAAAAACATACCTTTTCCATCCGCCAAAAAACTGATGACCTTTTTTTTAGTCATCAACCAAAATTTTTCCAATACCATACCTTTTCCATCCGCCGAAAAACTGATGACCTTTTTTTAGTCATCAGCCAAAATTTTCTCAAAAACGTACCTTTTCCATCCGCCGAAAAACTGTACCTTTTCCATCCGCCGAAAAACAGTTGAAATTTTTTTTCGTCATCGCGCTGTACGCACCTGCGTACGTGCGTACGCCTGCGGGCGCCGCTGCATAGCGCTATAGTATACGGGTGCGAGACTCGAATGTTCACGAGTTCGCTACATAGAAGTTGTTGTTTCTGGGTGATATTAAGCAAACTTACAGCCCTAATAATTCTAGATAATTATAAAACTTATCTTTTGCTGTGAATGCAACAGAGAATATTGCATTATAATCGATCTTCATTGAACGTGAATCTCAGAAAGCTCGAATTAATTTTCTAACGAAACAATGCCGAATGATTCGGATGATTTGCTTTAATTAATCTCCTACTTTGTGCGAAAAATTCAAAAAGTTTACATACGTATTATTTGAGTTTGTTTTGAGCAAGTAGTAAAATTAGCTATTTGAATTCAAATTTACGTGGACACCTTTAAACACGCTTCCAGACTCTGTACTAAATCACTGGCTTGCTATTGCCTCTCGTATCCAACTCATCTACTGCTCTTGTTTCAAAAACTCAAACTTGACAAGCTCGTAAACACATTTTGTGACTCGATGCACAACCCCTCTGCACTCTTCGGTCTGCTGATCGACTAGATCTCTTGGTTCTAAGGGCAAGACCTGCCATGGCCAACACCGTGCCTTTGCAACTGTAGACCCTTCTATATGGAATGACCTTCCTCCCACTATCCGTAGTAAGATCTGATTGGGGGTGTCATCTTCAGCTATTCGCTGCTTTGAAGTCTTTTTTTTATTTCATACGTGTTGTCACGCTGAGAGCGCCTGTGAATAGCTAAACTGTAAGTGGCGCTTTATAAATGCTTGTATACAATACAATACAATGCAATACAATACAATACAATACAATACAATACATTACATTACAATACAATACAATACAATACAATACAATAAAATACAATAAAATACAATGCAATACAATACAATACAGAACAGTACAATGCAATAGATTGGAACATAGGCCCTCGTCCAATCTGGATCCATCCAGCAGTCGATCAGCATGCAAAATATTATGTTCTTGTCTCCCTTTATTATGTCGCAGTAAGAGAAATGACTGGATTGTAAGCATCTCTAAAGCACTCATTGAAAAATAGTCGGGCAGATCATTTGGATACGCTGCGTCAAATCAGATCTGTTGTTCACATAGACCAGGTGGAGTACATTGATCGTATACGCTGTCGGTAGGAATAAATTACGAGACAGCAATGGAGAACATCAAACATCCGCCCTCATATGCCGATCTTGAGAAAATGATGTTGATTACGCGTCATACCCATGGTTGACTTGACTCAAAGCATTCATAAAGGACTGCAAGTTCCCGCCTATATTTGTCGCAGCGAAATTCGACAACCACTTGCAACTGGAGTGGGGGTTGTGGCACATTGAATTAGACGCTGGTTTTGAGGTGAGCGGAGCGGCGTTCGAGTAATCGAGTCCTGAGGGCTATGTAAGATAGAGGTGCCTTATTATAGGATGCTATTTGCGCCGTTGTATAGCAGGCAATCTGTTCTGTTAGTAGCTAAGATTGATATTAATTATGACTGTTTTATGCAATAACACACACTGCGTTGTGCTAGTTTAAAAAGAATAGGCCTTGACAAATTATTATTATTGTCTCATTGAAGCGTCTCGCCACCTAGCGAATGCTTCATAAAACTAAGTTGGGAAGTAGCATTCGCCAGGTGGCTGTGGTGCAAACTGTGGCGTTGCGCGTTGTTGTGGCTGTTGCGCACGTTCTTAATCGTTATCGTAAACTCGAAATTTCTAAAGCGCCACTCGAGAGCCAAGCGCGGGGCACCAGCTTATTCACGAGCGCTGCGTTGAGTCTGAAGGTTTGTCCGTGAGAGTCGTCCGTGGTGGTCCGGGCCGAGTTAGACCAGTCGTACTTCCAGTTTTTTTTTCATTTACCCCTTTCACATCCATACAGCCATGTTAACTGTTAGTTAAAGTTATTTTGCCAGATGTTAGTTTTTAGTAACTGTTATGACTTTAGTAAATAGAAAGTTAAAATTCCAAAGTACTGTTTCAGTTATACTCTATAGTTTGAGATTCTATTTCCTTATTTTCTGTTGTCTTCCAGCTTAAAGTTTCCACTTTCTCTGTCTGTCTTTCTCTGCTTGTCTCGTTATGTCTCGTTGCCTAATTCTATCGTTTATCTGTCTCGCCAGATGTCAGTGTATATCCACCATTTTGTCTGTCTGTCTCCCATTGCTTTCTATCGCCAATGATTCGCCACGCTACTTTACCTCCCTCCTTGTACGCTCCGCTTCTTCCAGTTGTCTGTCTCTCCATCTTGGTGTCTATATCTTTGAATGTCCGTCTGTTTGTCTGCTTAAGAATTATTAGGTTATCTATAGACATTGCTTTAACGGTTTCGGGCCAATACGGTGAAATTAAGTTATCAGGTAATTACTTCCAAGTAGACACCTTTGAAACGTGATATTAATGATACATATAAATGTCAAATTCGTCTTTTATATTAACTAGTTCCTGCTATATCATACGAATAAAACACGAATGTAAAAATCCTAGGCTTCAACGCAGTGTTTATGATTGAGTGTGATCTTGTTTTAGCACCTCTTCAAGAAACTCTATCAGTAGCTTGGTGATGATAACCATATGATTTCTGTTGCCACTAATTTGCCATAGGATGTCATTTACCGGAAGGCTACAGCCTACAGGCCCTGGCTCAGACTAGAACTAGGTATTTCACGTGAAAATTGCAATTGTGATTAGAATTGTTTATATTGAACACTTGCCATTGTTTCTCTTGAGTTTCTCTTCAAATTTGTTGCATGCGACATTTGCTAAAGAATAATGTTGTTCGATTTGTCTTAGATAATCGTTTTACGGTGTTTGCATCATAATTATATATAAAAAGTTTCGGCTGAACAACTTTTCCTCGGTTGTATAACGACCAGCCATCTGGAATGACCTCACTTCAAAGCTGCGTGTAGTACATTTGACCAATCAAACTTTCTTTAGTAAATCTCTCAAGCCTTGTTCTTTCGCTGTGGCTGAACTGGGAGCGCCCGGATTACATGTATGTTGCTGAAGTACCTCTATGTTAATTCATGAAATGAATGATAAAAATCGAATATTAGTGATACTGCGAAGCGCCGCTTGGACACCGTTTGATCTTTACAGCGGATGCTATAAGTTTTGTTCTCCTATTCGCGTTTCCGATCAAAGGCAGGTCCCATGACCATTGCTCAATTTGTTCAATTTGGAACTATACAGTCATTCATTCATGAAGCACGCCCTCTTGGAACGTTGCATGTGTGTCAACAATGATATTCTTCTCCACCAGTTACACCGTTACGGTCGTCTGCTAAGCCGATGGCCTCGGAGTCGTCAATGTGCCGTAGACAGTAGAACCCTTGAGATGTAGAACAGCCAAGCACGTCGTGCACACCCTGCAAAGGTGATAATTCTTATAGGAACCTTGTATCAAGGTTCTTCACAAACACATTACTAAAGCACGACTAATAATAATAAAAGATCTATTTGGTATGATTTTTACGTGCTGATTAATTTGCCTCTTAAGAAAGCCCTTGTTTATTTGTTTCAAAATAAACGGACAATGCACAGGTTAATACTGTAGTTATTATTACGTCTTTAAATTAGGATCTCTTTGGACACCTCTGAAACAGGTTTCACGATGCTATATAAATTCGGTTAAATGCCAGGTCGGCTGTAACTCCGCCACTGGTTGCACTCTGTCAGTGCCAGTCCCAAGCCTGGATAAAGGAGGAGGGCGTCGCTAATGGTCTGTGTTACCACAAAGTGACGTTAAACTGCAAATGCCCAGGTCGGCTAAATGATGAAGCATCAGGGGAATTATAATTATATAGCATTTCATTTGCAGTAAAGAGATCTGAGAGAATCATATTATTGCTAAAGCAGTGATTAACACCAGGCACTAGAGCACTCACCAGTGTTGCGTGCAATCAGGTATGCTGTCCATATACACCAAGTGGAGTACACAGTACACTAACAGCACACCGTCGGTAGGAATAAGAGATGACGACGAAAAAGAGCGAACGCCCACCATCATATGCCGAGATAAAGAAAATGAAGAAGCTTAACATTATTATTGCTCGTCATTCCCACAAGAGTTATCATCGTAATGAACTGCAGATGTTTTGTTCATATTATTATCGCTGCTCATATAGTCTTCGCAAATGGTCGCCACTTCGATTTCTTCGTTCGGCTGAATAAAGTCAACCCTGTTCCCGTTATTACACTCATTACTCGTACTTCCTCTATGCACATTGCACAGCCGTGCTTTCTCGGTGGTAGGACCGTCGAACTGCAATGGCAGGGGGGCATGCCCTTGAAGCTACGCTCCTTTTTACAACTCTTTCTCAAGCATTTCTCTCACATCTTAAGGCAGTTCTATTAATTATTTTTTGTCTGCTCTGGGACTGGAAGCGCCTCTGAATAAGGCGCTCCTTAGATAGGCGCCATAAAAATTCATTGAACGAATGTACGAATGACTGAATGACTGAATCAATGAATGAATGATCTTGTCGATCCTTTGGATTGCATTCAAACGGAGCGCCGCGCAGCGAATGTCAAAAGAACTAATTTACATAGTCACACTCGCAAGGTGGCTGTAGTGTCTCGCATTTTGTCAGTTACTATGGCCACTGCGTAGTGTTGTTAAATTTTGAAACGAGTTTTTGTTTTAAGTCATTATTTGTTAGATTCACGTGTCAAGCGTTTTAGTATAAATTTTTATTACTCATAGCTATTTCGACAAGAATTGGTTTTAATTTTGATCTCAGTGAATAGAAACTGAAATTTAATCGTTACAATTAAATTTCTTCGGCTCTAGTTCTAGTTTCAGTCATTATTTTAATGACATACATTGAAATTTATATCTCGACACTGTAAATTACATCAATTAGGCAATAAAAATCATTTTTCATATAGCTTGACAACATGACATGCGTTATACAATGATATCCTACATTTCATGCTAACGAGTAATGTGGTAGAAATTCCTACGTTTTTATTATTTTCCTTTTTTCAACAATCCGGTTGACAGACCACAGCCGTCTAATAACAGTATGCAGTAACAAAGTTATCTTAAATAATTATCATCATTCCCAACTAATAACAGAACACACAACCTGCAATACACGGCGATAACAGCAGCCTACAGAGCACGTCTATGTAAATCTTCGAGAATTTCTCAGCACCCACAAATCCACGTCAGCTGGGGAGACCAGCTTATTCACCGGCGTCTATATATATCCTACAGCAACCTGCAGGGGCTTTGGTATTCGAACTCAACTCGCTGATATCAACGCCAGTGTTTCATCTAATGCGCCACCGCCCCATGCACACACAATCTTGGGTTTTAAAAATCAGAAGATTGTCGAACGAAATAGCGAATTATAAAACTTGCGATTATCATTTACCCGAGAAAATCACGGATTTTCTTCCGAAATCCAATACACAATAGAGCGCCTCTGAGTAGATTTCTTGAAGAGGCGCTATATAAATACTTGAAATTAAAAAATCTAAGGACGAAATTATACTGCAGCCTCGCTAAGTAAAAAGACAGCAACGAATTTGCTGGTTTTTGACGGGACAAGAAGACATCGAAACCATCATTAGAAAGAGACATTTAAGGTGGAATGGGGCATGTTGTTCCTATGGATAAAGATCGAAGTAAGGAGATTCGGTTGATATTATAGACTACAGCCTATTACAGGTCTACGTGGCGTGTGTACTGAATGAGCCTCTGTTGAAAGGGATCTACATAATTTTACGGCCTACAATTTATAATTGCTTAAAACTAGCGTTATATATATTATTCAACGCTTTTCGTCATTGAAACCGCAATTTTAATAATGGTTTCCAATGACAACGGACGACGCTCAAAGTCCGCCGCTAGGCCTAAAATGGCGCAAGTATCGCGTAATATTTAACATCGATTAGATAGGAGACATTCTACTTCTTCGTATAACATGTCCTCTGTTCTTCAGAAATAGCTAAGATATAACGCGTTAATTAGGTAAAATTGCAATGAACGTATAAGGTCAAATTCAAAGTTTCTAGCTGTCGTAAATTTGGCTAAACACTCGTTTATATGATGACCGCGTTATACACTTCTTTAACGCATCCTACCGACCCTATATAAGCTTCAGAAATATGTTAACGGTTATCGCTTCTCGACCTGTTGGCCAAGATCAAAGTGAAACATTATACTCTAGGAGTATTACACCTGACTTATGTATCCGTACGATGATAGTCAGTCCTCTTAGTCCCAAGAGTATAATTCCTGCTGCAAGGGCAAATGGCACGAGCTAACCCTCTGTAAGCCCTTGAAGCAGGACAACCTTCACTTTGAAAAGAGAAGCAGCTAGGAGGGACCGTTTAGATACGGTCCAACCTTCAATCTGAAAAAATAAAAATAAAAGGACGCTATGTAGAGCGCCGAATACACGCAGGTCGAAGGAAAGGGCGCACATGAGTTCAACAAATCTGTGCTCAATGCTGCTGATATTATTAGACTGATAGCCCGAGTTCCTCGATTCCCCCACATCTCCAGAGTACATGTACATTCATGACTGAACAACTTCAATGGCTCCATCTCTGTGCACGTATACCATTCAAATTTCTTGTTTTGTGTCATGCTTCAAATTATCTTTGTGATCTCAGGTCTGCCACTTCGTTAGATATTCTTAGATGATCGGCTTGACATTTTGTTCCTCGCATCAGGACAGCCGCGGCTCAATCCATAGAGAAGTCCCTCTCTATGGATTGGTCTTTCTCTCTGGCAGTCTTTCCCTCATCCTGCCTTTTCTGTCGGGATTTGCACATATACCGGGAAATATGTCCACGGCTATTTTTAAACCTTTTAGGGTCACCGGGGGGGGGGGGGGGTAAAAAAATACCCCCATCTCGGTTTTTCACGGAAATTTTTTCCCCTGAAAATAGTTGAAGAAAATCCTTCTATGACTTTTCCTAAATATGTTACATGCACAGAATGCACCCTGTTTCATTAGTTAATCATGCACCCAAATCAGCTATAAAGTACGAAAATGCACCACGCCGTAGCTATTTTGCTCAGGAATTTCTAAACATAACATTATGCATGCTTTACACATGGGTGTCTTGCTGTTACAGTGTCTCCTTGTCAGTATCTGAACATTATATAAAGAAATCGTTGTGTTGAATAAAATTAGGATGAATAAATGAGATTGTCTACCACAATTCATGCGAAGTTAACAAGTGTAGCATCAAGCCCTACTGCTGTCGAAGTGCGATCTTGCCATGTACACTTGAACGTGTTGCATTGACAGCAACAAGGCCTGAATTAACTGTATAGTGTACACCAGGTACTCTATATCTGTCAAGTCATGAAACATTGAAACAAATGACAGATCAAGTTATGAAACATTGAAGTATGAATATGGTACATATATAATGCCAGCAATAGTTAAACCACAGTATAGTCATAGGCTACTAACATTTTCGACTATAATTTTATGATAATTTCATTGCATAATACGCTCAATGCTAAATAAAGAATGTGGCTTTCTTGAAATTATTTGACCAAGAAATTATGAAATCGTATTTCATATTAGATACAGAACTACACTGATAGCCAATTCAAGAATCTGACCTCCATTTTATCCCAATTGTGGTTTCCTTGCAGTGCCATATAAGTGAAATTGGTTCCATCGCATTCCATGACCTCGAAAATGCTGATTTAGACCCTGAGACCATGTTTCCATTGCACATATGATATGACTATTAGTCATTTTAATATTTTGACCGCCATTTTGTCCGCCATTTTGATTTTCGTGCAGTGCCACATATGTGACCTTGGTTCCATTGCATTCCTTGACCTCGAAAATGTAGATTTAAACTCTGAAATCATGTTTCCATTGCATACATAACTTCACTTATAGCCATTTAAGATTCTGGTCGCCATTTTGTCCGCCATTTTGATTTTCCTGCAGTGCTGCATATGTTTCTTTGGTTCCAGTGCATTCCGCGAACCTTCTATAAATAACTTCTTTTAGTTTTACACTTGAAAATCGGAGTTAATCACAGGAATCAAGCGATTCACAGTGGGGGTATTTTTTTACCCCCCGGTGACCAAAATCGGTTGAGAAATATCGTGACCCTATAAGGGTTAATGAACATTTGTACACAGAATGTGCAGTTGTAATATGTGAATTTATGCAATTGTAAAAGAAATCATATTGAGCACTGAAAAACATTTTTATAAGGTGTGAGCCGATTTATGGTTAGTTCACCACGGACGATCGGAATAAAACGAAGGGGTCCCGGGTAGTGCAGTGAAAAAAAGATGGTAAAAGTTATATACATTGTGTTTTGTGGGTAAGTCAGTGGCGTAGGCAAGGGGGGTTTCGGGGGTTAAACCCCCCATTGGCTCCGGAAAAAGGGTTTTTAAGGTTGTTTATCCATTTAAATAAGAAAACAAAAACAAAAAACATGGTATCCGGCCATAAACCCCCCATCATAAATTCCTGGCTACGCCACTGGGGTAAGTAGAAGGTGAAAGGCAAATAAAGGTCATCAGATTTTACAGCCGGTGATTTGGAATATTTTGAGGAAAATTTCTGGCGAATGACTAAAAAAGGGTTAACGATGGAGAAACTAGATAAGAATTGATAGTTATTTTTAAAAGCCCTGCATGGATCGAAGAGTCACACACGTGATATCCAGGAATGCTGGAATTAGATAGATGAAAGGATGACCAGTGACCATGGAAGAGTTTTCATGACACGATCAAAGATGACTTGAGATGCATTGAGATGTCATGGGTGGAGACTGAAGAACTGGCGATGGACAGGGAGGAGTGATGGAAGTGCGTTTGACCGATGTGCAGACCTACATCCACGGGAATGGCTAAGTGAAAAGTATTGTAACAGCTGGTAAAAACTATTATGTGAATCTATTACTGGTCTTGTACCTTGCTCTAAAGTGCTGTAATATGCCGAGCAAATTTCTGCCCAGGGTAACGGCCTCTGTTGTCATAGACCCTGGTCAAATCGGATCCATTCATTGCAAACTATAACTTTTACGGATGAACAATTTTACGCGATTTTGGAACTTAGGAGGGCAACGCTATATTATAAGGACAGTGCCTAAACTTAAAGTGTGGGAAAATGAGTGCCTGCCATGGACGTCCCTTACCTCTCCAAAAGAAGTGCCTGGACGCCCCTTACCTTTCCAGTCTGTGCTCGCCAATAAGTGGCAGGACGGCGTTCAGATTTCAAAACAAGTGCATGGACGCCGTCCATGACCGTCCAGCCACACTTTAAGCCCTGTAATAATAAAGATCTGTGTTATGACTGTTATCACACAGTAATGTTACACAGAAATCACACCCAATCAACGATTTTTACGTGGGTTATCCATGCTGCACACTTCTAATCGCAATCTCCGAAATTCTAAAGCGTCACTCAATAGCAAAGTGCATGACACCTGATTATTCGTGAACCCTGCGTAGGCCTAATATAGTCAGATGAGCAGATTTATATTTTAAATGAATTCATTTTTAATTTGAAAGACGCATGGATGGATCCTGATTTGACGAGGGCCTATGATAACAGTGGCCGTTGCCCTCGACAGAAATTTATTTGGCATATTGCAGCATTTTTTGCAGTTTAAAAGAAACTGTTGTTACATGCTTAACGACACTGCCATATCAGAGACGATTAGTGTCGCCACGCCATTTAGACCCCCATGGACGGACCGTGCTAGTCCGAGATTTTGAATCTCTTAAATAGCCAGCTTCGGGAAGCGAACCGCGGCCCGCAACGCTCTCTTTCACAGAGTCGCGTTCACACGCGCGGTTAACGCTCTCACCGATGTAGATAAGCAAGTAGTGGTATAGTAGTATTTGCAGTTTAACGTCACTGTGTGGTAACAAAGACCATTAGCGACACCCTCCTCCTTTATCTAGGCTTGGGACTGGCACTGGCAGAGTGCAACCAGTGGCGGAGTTGTAGCTAAGCGAAAATCGCATAAGGTCGGTTATAGTTACCTGGTTTGCAATATTAAGGTGTGTTACAATGCATGTAGTAAAAGTTCTTCTATTGGAGCCATGGCAGAGTTTGAAACAGCGAGAATTGTGAATGACTTCTCCATTGTATGTTTTTGCCTGTCTGCATGTTTGTTCATCTGTCTCTATGTACTTGCCTGTGTTTCTGTTTGTATCTCTGTATCCTTCTCTTCATTTCCGGTTGTCTTCCAGGATGAAAGTTTCTCTGCCTGTCATTCTAATCCTGTCTTTCTCGTGTGTATAATAATTATCTCTCCGTCATTTTTGTCTCGCTCTCTCTGTCTCTGCATCGTATATCTGCCTGCAGGCTGTCTATCTGTCTATCTGTTATCTGACTGTCTGTATGTCTGTCTGTCTGTCTGTCTGTATGTCTGTCTGTCTGTCTGTCTGTCTGTCTGTCTGTCTGTCTGTCTGCCTGTTTCTCTATCTGACAAAGGGTGTGAAATAATGCGGTGTTTCTAGAAGTTTTTGATTTTTTTCTCGGATCCGCTGACATGCAATAATAAGACACCTTTGAAACGTTTCTTTCGACGACATTATATTAATTTGTCAATTGCGCTATTTTAACTTTTTTCCTAACTGAATTCAGCCACTGTTTGCGCTCTGCCATTGCCAGTCCCAAGCTTGGATAAAGGAGGAGAGCGTCGCTAGTGGTCATTGTTGCCACACAGTGACGTTAGACTGCAACTACACGTTGTTAACAGTATAATTGCTTTCTGGGGGTCAGTACAATAATTGATATCGTTAAATTTTATCACCAACCACTTTTCTCAAATCTTGCTTTAGTCGATTAAAGAGACATACCAGCACCCCTCTAGCACTTAACCAATAAACTGTTCAAGTGATCTTTTCATCAATTGTTCCTTGTTTTCCAAAGACACAGCAGGCTTCTTAATTGTCTCGATTAATTTTTCGCAAGTTAGAAGAAAATGTTCTTGTATGATGATTTTCTACAGTACATTGTATATTATATTATTAGTGTTTTATGCACAGCACAATTAATTTTTCTTATTTTTGTTCTTTCAGTCAATATACCCGTCTGTCCGTCAATATGTCTAAATGTCTGCTTGTCTGTCCCTCCGCATTTCTGTCAGTTCTTCAACCATCACTCCCTCTCTCTCTATCACTTCCTCTGTCCGTTTTCCTGTCTGCCTGCGTTTGTCTCGGTCGACCCCTGCAGTATAGTAGTTGCCCCTTCATCGTCGTCGTCTTCGTTTTCTTCTGTTGATGGGAGAATCGTCTAATTACTGTTCGATGTGAGAACCACTTATTCGTCCGTCGTCCACGTATTTGATAGGCACTAGATGCATGCAGCAGTGCTTTCGTCATCTCTGCTTTTAAGTCAGCCAATAACCAGCGGCCATAAATTCTCCCGCCGCTCTCAAAGACGAAGCACCGCAGCCTCCTCCTCCTCCCATCACACGCCGTCTTATCAGCTGCGGCGGCGCCTGCGCTGAAGATGGGGTCGACTCCGTCGCAGCATTCACCTGAAAAGACGCGCGGTCGGCCGGCCGGCGCCCACCGAGAGCCCGGCAGAGGGTCCGGCAGAGGGTCCGGCCGAGAGGGGCGCGTGGTCGGTCGTAGAGCGATGTGTACACTGCGGATGGGTTGTCGACTGTTCATATATTTTCATTAAGGACTGCGTTTGTGGAATGGATGGGAACGAAGAGATCGGTGTGAGCAGACAGACAGACAGACGGACAGACAGACTAACAAAGTGACGGACAGAAAGACAGACGGACAGATAGACAGATAAAGCGGATAGACAGACAAAGGGACGGACAGACAACAATGGGAAGAACAGACAGACTAACAAAGGGACTGACAGAAAGACAGACGGGAAGAGAAAAACGGATGGACAGACAAAGAGAGGGACACTCGGACAAATGGACGGACTCAATGAAAGTGAGACATAGCAGCCTTTAATTTTCACGCAGACAGACAATAAGACAGACAATAAGACAGACAAAAAGACAGACAATAGACAGACAATAGACAGACAATAGACAGAGATACATACATATGCGAAAACATGCATGCGTACATAGACGGACACAGTACCTGACCACACATAGAGACAGATAACAACACGCAGACACACACACACACACACGCACACACACACACACATATATCGACAGGTAGATATACAGAGAGATACATAGATAGAAAGACTGCAGCAGCGAGAGACCGCAGCGTCCTGCGAAAGCTGGAGAGCTCTTGATGGACGATCGGTTGGTGAGTGGCCGTGAGTGTCGTGGTCTTCGGGGAAGAGAGAACCGCAATCGAGAGCTGAACAACATCCAAGTCCAGCGTCGACTTGACAGACTTCCGCTACTCGATGACGTCACGAGAACTAATAAATGGGATATTAATTGCAGCGTTAATTAGAACATAATTTCGGTCGTTAACCGCAGCAGCGATATTAAAGCGAGGAGATTGTAAAAGAAGAAATGAGGAATTGATGGCGGGATATGAGATTGGGTTTAATATCATAAAACGACCGCATTCAAAGATGTCGTCTTCATCAGTTTCATCATCATTTTTATCATCATTTTCATCATCATTTTTATCATCACCATCGTCGTCGTCGTCGACGTCGTTGTTATTGCTGCTGTCGTGTTCATCATCACCATCACCAATCGCTATTCTCCTCTTCATCATCATCATCATCATCAAGTCCGCCAATGGTTGCACTCGGAAGTGCCAGTCACAAGCCATGATAAAAAGGAGGTCGACGCTAGTGATCTTTGTTTTCCCAAATTGTCGTTAATAAAACTATTGCTACTCGTCAACTTCATCGTCATCATCATCAATATCATCATCATCATCATCATCATCATCATCATCATCATCATCATCATCATCATCATCATCATCATCATCATCATCATCATCATCATCATCATCATCATCATCATCATCATCATCATCATCATCGTCGTCGTCGTCGTCGTCGTCGTCGTCGTCGTCGTCGTCGTCGTCGTCGTCGTCGTCGTCGTCGTCGTCGTCGTCGTCGTCGTCGTCGTCGTCGTCGTCGTCATCATCATCATCATCATCATCATCACCATTGCTGTCAACCCCTCGTGATCATCATCATAAACATCATTATGATCAGCGTCATAATAGGCTAATAATAATCAACACCATCATCATCATCATCATCTTTTGCCAAATTCACATTTTAAATCGCATCTCCGTTTAAACGAAGACGATATTATTATTGAATTGAGTCGTCTGTTGATAGAAGTCGTTGCTCATCGATCGTGAAACGATTGGTGCAATTATAGACAACCGCCGGATGGATCGTTGTCACCCCCACCCTGCCCACCCTGCTCAAGGCTACCACCCGACAGGATGAGGGTGTCTGTCTAGGAACCACACAGCATCGTTGAGTTCAAAACCCTCCAAGTACTTGCCGAGTCGTTCCCTAATCCGCAACCAAAACACAACCCAGTCCATGCATCGTATCCAGTGACCACTCAACAGAGGGCGTTCTGTTTGCCCGCCACCCGTGCAACTCGCAACGTTCCCTTGAGCACGGGCGACTGCCTCCCCGATCACCAGATGGCGTAGTCGTGGCGCCCTCTTCACGAAGGAAATGCCTGAATGGATGAGAGTACTCGACCGGCTTAGGGGAGCCCGGTCGCACGAATCGGGTTGCACGCGGTGGCGGCGTTGGACCCTGGGTGCCCGGCTGAAGCAACGGCGCACTCCGTACCCCGTTCCCCTATAATACGGTAAGTCACGCGGTCGACTTTTTCGGATTTATGTAAATATTAGCTAACGACGACGAATGGCTTCGTCTGCATTTTGCGAATCGGGAGAGAGTACAAAAACATCCAACCACTTCATTCAAACCGTTTGTGCCATTTCATATACTTATCAAATTATATATATATATATATATATATATATATATATATATATATATATATATATATATATATATATATTAGAGCTGTCGTTCGATTAAAAATTTTAATCGCGTTAATCGCACGATTAAAATTTTTAATCGCAAATTAACGCAATATTAACGCAATATTAATCGACGTTTTTCACATTCCCTGACATAGCTCTGTTTACTTGCTATATATATATATATATATATATATATATATATATATATATATATATATATATATATATATATTAGGGCTGTTGTTCGATTAAAATTTTTAATCGAAATTAATCGCGCGATTAACTTTTTTAATCGCAATTAACTGCAAATTAATCGCAATACCATTTCCTTCAAATATATTAATCTTACTATTTTCTAAGGACCCCTGAAGCATAAAATTTTAATGACTGAATGCATTCTTTCTATTGCAAACATATTCAATAACCTTTGGCTTAGGTCTGTTGAATTTCTGCATTTAGTTTATTGAACAGTTTTGTATGACAGACAGAATTGAAACACTGTTCAAATCAGTCAACAGCTCAAAATCCGTTAATTTTTTAATTTGAGCCACCTTTAATTAAAATGATATAGGCTTGAATGTGAAAATTTGACAACCGTTTTTTGATTATCAAAATTAATTATTTATTCAGCCAATTGTATTAGCAGAACAGTTTATTTACATTGGTCGGTTCAAGGGATGCTCTTATTAATTAACAATAGGCCTAGTAGGTCTACTGTTGAACCCCATTATTTAGTCACAATTTTTCACAAGAGGCTGCGGTTCTTGCCAAACCTCGTCTCAATTGTCCTTCTGTAAATATTTATCATTTGGAACCTGGATCCATTGGTCTTGCCATCTCATGGAGTTCAACCAACGTAGTTTGACGGGGCGAGGAAAAAGGAAACAATTGTAGTGGACGTTGCGGGCGATGTTGACGACTCATCGTTGGCGCTAAGGACATGTTTTGGCTCGCATGCATGCGATAATTGAGCGACGAATTGCTACGATAATACTCAAATTCTTTGTTGGAATATTTGCCAAAGAATGTATCACTTCCTTTAAGTATGAGCCTTCCGTATAAAGCGACTTTTCTGCCTCTGATTCCATTTTAATCAGATCTAATTAACGCGTGCGATTAATGCGTTAAAATTTTGTTAACGCGTTAATCGCACGCGTTAACGCGATTAAATCAACAGCCCTATATATATATATATATAGCAGTAGTTGTTTTTACGCCATAACCTCGAACACACCGTAACGCCACTTCATTTTAAGTATAAATTAATGCTCATGATCATCCAAGGTTTATGACGTCTTATGGCAACACTTGCACAACGTTTACGTCTTTTGTCACTTGTTTATTATAATTTTATCGACGGCATTAATCTATTTTTTTATGTGAAGCCCTCGTTTACTTCTTGGTTTGTGTATGATTGCGTGTATTTCTATCTTCCCCTTAATAAATATTAAGGTGTGTAACTGGGCTTTTAAAATTTGCACAGATTTTTCGTTTACTTCCTCACACACCAGTATTATAGGCGGAATCAAGGCTTGCGCTTCGTAACAGTTATAGTAAAATATAAAAAGATATCCACAAAGGGCATTCTACATATCCATTCTGTATATCCAATTCTGTACGCCAGCCTATAGATTGACGAACTTTGTAAAAATCAAAGAGTGTTTTTTTTATTCATAAATAAATAAAATAAATAAATAAATAAAATTTAATAAATAAATAAATAAATTAATTAATTGATTAATTGATTAATTCATTCACTCATTCACTCATTCACTCATTCATTCATTCATTCAGTCATACAGTTATTCATTCATTCATTCATTCATTCTTAATTCTTTCATCACAAAGGTTTTTATATCGTCCACTCCAGACTATTACTCAGACTTCGTGTGGCGCGGTGGTGTAGTTGATATGTTCGCTGCTTTGCAAGGTTCGAATTCACCTCAAGTTTCCGCGTTGGGACCTTGATGAAGCCCATCACTCACAATTTCTCAGCGCTTTGGCGTGAAACTCCGATGCAGTGTCCACGCTGTAGTCGGGAGCGCCTCTGAGAAGGAAGTTTGAAGGGGCGCTGTATAGCAAGTGCACATACAGACAATGGAAGACGATTGTTTTGATATCCGAACACATCTGGAACGTTATCATCCATTGCAGTGTAAGTTTAGAAAACGGAAAGCGAAAGAATAAAAACACCTTTTAAAAGATTTTAGGCCGCATTATATATTCAATGAGGCAGAAAACATTCAACTTACATTTATGTTTCGGTCAAATGAAACACTCTGCATGATTATTGTCAATCCGTCACCGTTCGTACTCTGACAGTGGTAGTCCCAATCTCTAAAGAAGAAGCCTGTATAATTATAGAGACTTCACTTTCCTATCCCCGTCGTGTGAGGGCGAGTTGCCAGGCCTCTCCATCGCCGTCTTATCTTCACATCTCCCGATAGGCTGCATATTACCTCACCTGGGACCTAAAAGAACTACCGGTAGTACTTCTCGATATAAGAGAAATTTTTCCTCAGAATCATTAGAGAATTTCCGAAGAGAAGTTGCTAGACAAAACTGGAATGGAGTTTATGAATGTAATGACGTAAACACTTCCCTTAGCTCATTTATGCAACAGATTAACCATCTGTATGAACAGCATTTCCCCCCAACCATAACCAAGAATAGGCCCACTCGGAAACAAGATCTTCCGTGGATGACGGGAGCATTAAAAAAATCTATTAATAAAAAAAACCGTATGTATAAGAAATATATGGCCTGCACAAATAAAACTGCAGCCCAGTACCAAAAACTCAAAACGTATAGAAATAAACTCACATCTCTCCTGCGTGCAGCTGAAAAAAATTACTATGCTAATAAACTGGAACTCTATAAAAATAATTTGCAAAAGGTGTGGAAAACCCTAAACGAAATTGCAGGTAGAAATACATATAATGATACCATTAAGGAGATTTATAGTCATGGTGAAAGCATTACGGAACCAGCACATATAGCTGAAAAGTTTAATCATTACTTTTGCAATGTGGGCCCCCAACTTGCATCTAAAATACAACCGGTCCCAGTGAGCTATACTGACTACCTCAATGCACCTGTTCTAAATTCTATCTATCTTAACCCAATAATGCCAGGTGAAGTTAATATAATTATCAATTCCCTTGACGCCTCAAAAAGCTCAGGCCCTGATGGTATCCCCATAAAAATACTTAAGACTTGCTCCTCAGAAATCTCACCAGTATTAGCTGATATCTTTAATGATTCCTTAACAACAGGTATATTTCCTGACCAGCTAAAAATAGCACAAATAGCTCCAGCCTTCAAAGCAGGTGATATGCTTCAGGTGATCAATTACCGACCAATCTCAGTGCTGTCCCCTCTGTCCAAGATTTTTGAAAAATTGGTCTATGATAGAATATTATCATTTATAAATGCAAATAAAACACTTGGTGATGAGCAATTTGGTTTTCGAAATAAGCTTTCTACCTATATGGCTCTACTTGAACTCACTGATCGAGTGAGTAAATCCATTGATGATTGCAACCTAACAATTGGCATTTTCTTGGATCTTGCGAAAGCTTTTGATACGGTAAATCATAAAATACTCCTACATAAACTCCAGTATTACGGAATTAGAGGTACACCACTAGACTGGTTTGCTAGCTACCTCAGCAATAGAAAGCAGTATGTTTCGATCAATAAAACATATTCTTCTATGCTAACAGTCAAGTGTGGAGTCCCTCAGGGCTCTGTCTTAGGACCTTTACTGTTCATTCTTTACATCAATGACTTACAAAGTGCCACTATACTGAAGTTAATTATGTTTGCAGACGATACTAATATCTTTGCCACAGGATCTGACCTTCCCACATTAACAAAAACTGTAAATGCAGAACTAAATACTATACACCATTGGTTTTCTGCAAACTTATTATCGCTTAACCTTCAAAAATCCAATTATATGATTTTTAGTAATAGGAAAAAGGAAAATACTGGTTACAATATATCAATAAATGACATTGAATTACCTTGTGTGCAAGAGGTAAAATTCTTAGGGGTACTTATTAATGACAAATTGAAATGGAGCAATCACATAAATATGCTAGTAACCAAAATATCCAAAATAGTGGGCATGCTGCGAAGGGTTAGCCATATTCTGATGAGGGACAATCTGAAATTATTGTATCAAACGCTGGTAGAACCATATCTTAGCTACTGTTGCATAGTGTGGGCCTCCCCCTCTGAAACGACCTCTCTTGATCGAATACTGAAACTACAGAAACAGGCAGTACGGATCATCACCAGATCTGCATACAGGGCTCACTCAGCCCCCCTCTTTGCCCAGCTTGGAATCCTGAAAGTTCATGACTTGTGTCATGCCAAAATTATGTTATTCATGTATAAATCTAAACAAAAATTTCTCCCTTCGTTGTTTAATGACTACTTCACACTGGTGTCCAACACACACACCTTTAATACTCGTAGCTCACATAAATACGCTGTGCCTTTTGCCCGAACCACTTGCCGCTACAATTGTCTGAAGGCAACCGGACCCCGGTTGTGGAACTCCCTGCCCATAGAAATCTCAAATGAAAACAGTATTTTTATATTTAGATCCAAGTTAAAAAGATTCCTACTGTCGAAATACAACTCTGTCGATTAAAACCACTGCTATGCGAAGGTGGGTGATGATGATGACCTAGATTCTTGAATGAAATTATTTTTTATCAGTGCCCATTTTGAGCAGTGACTGTAGTACTTTGATGGAATAGGTTTAATTACACAGACAAGATAATTTGCTTTTTCAAAGAAAGTACTATTTGATGTTAAAAATGTTTTGTTGCCATATGATTTGACATAAAAACAGTGTCAGTGTTACTGCCGTTGCTATTGATGATATTGTTTATAAAGCCCATGGTGTTATTTTTATTAACTCGTTTTATTTTATTTTCTGTATTAGGTATTTTCACTATTAAAAGGGTTGTTTGGCATTTACACAGCAAACTGCTATTGAATAATCGAAGATCCACTTGCATATTATAATTGACGTGAATTTTCGAAGTATTCTTTACCAGACTGTCTCTGTTGTTTATTATGCTTGCTGTGGATGCTTATGGTGATGAGGTGCAGTTCTGCTGTTATTACTCCATTGCTGTTTCAAATAATAATATTATTATAGACATTATTATCATTATCATTATTATCATTTTATTATTACTATTATTATTATTACTACTATTATTATTTTAATACTGTTGCTATATTATTAGTGGCATTAATAGTTTAGTGTTGTAGTATAAGTATTAGTATTTCATTATTCGTACTATAATGAATTATTTGGTTTATCACTGTTGCATTATTAATTAAGTCCTAGTTAAGTTATACGCATTCTATGAAAACATTCATGATTTTAAATTGGAAGAGGTGTCAGAATAGTATAAGCTTTTAGCTTTTGCTGGCACCTAATTGCATTGTTCTGTACTAAATCGCTCATGAGCTGAGTTGAACGTGCAATAAAGTATCAAAGTAACAGCGTATATACACATATATATGTGTATATATATACATACTGCCAGTGTGTATATACCATGTATCATAACTAGATTTGCCATAATTATATAAAGGGAGCGCATTCGTATAATTATATAAGCGAAACAGAAATCTGCAGGAAGCAAACTCTTCTGCCCTGTATTGCTGGGATTCGAACCAACGGCGTTCAGCTGAATATATGTGTTTGCCAACAACGCCTTCTAACCACTGAACCATCGACCACCCATGGATTGTAAATTATAGGGACAATGCATCATGAACAACTAAGTATGCCTCACTCACGGTTGTCGAACGTCATCGTTTGAAACATGGCCACCAGAACAAAATAGTCAAATAGACAACACAGACCACAATCGATTGCTTATCTAGCGCTATAGTATCATGTTGTGTAATCGCCTGCAGCAATGATTGTTTTGTAATTTGCACACCATTATAAAATTCAGCCTATTTACTATATAAGCTTATAATACTCGCATTGGTTTGAAGGCAACACATCAACATAATTATTAAATACTTAATTATTATACTCACTTATTTACTCTCACTTCTTATCCTTCTAGTATAATTATAATTTCTGATTTACTTGCTATTATGATTTCGGGTCCTAATATAGCGCCTCTTCAAGCTATATATGCTACTCAGAAGTGCTCCAGACCCAACAACGGCTAAATAGGACAATTTAATTTTTAACTTAGGTTGCATATTATACATATAATTACATGCAAATTATGCTTTATGCTCACTTAACCCATGTGTCGCAACACTATAATTATGCACACAGGACGATTTCGACGAGTGGATGTTAACCTGAAATTTAGGGCTACATCGCCTACATGCCAACAATTAATAAGCTCTTAATTGGTTTGAGTCCTTGGTGACGCGTTACAAACATTGTCTTCAAAGTCAGGTGGCAATGAATTATTTTACAATGTTTGATTAAGTCTCATTAAGAAGTTTGCATTAGCATGCTATACAATGTACGTATATACATGCAGAGTCGGATGCACTTCTCACACAACGCGAGAAGTGGGACGAGAATTGTGAATATAGCACTGTAATATGCATAATATATTCACCGTTCAGATCGTCCACACACACACACACACACACACACACACACACACACACACACACACACACACACACACACACACACACACACACACACACACACACACACACACACACACACACACACACACACACACACACACACACACACACACACACACACACACACACACACGCACGCACGCACGCACGCACGCACGCACGCACGCACGCACGCACGCACGCACGCACGCACGCACGCACGCACGCACGCACGCACGCACGCACGCACGCACGCACGCACGCACGCACGCACGCACGCACGCACGCACGCACGCACGCACGCACGCACGCACGCACGCACGCACGCACGCACGCACGCACGCACGCACGCACGCACGCACGCACGCACGCACGCACGCACGCACGCACGCACGCACGCACGCATTATGATCATGGACTGTACATAATAAGCATCATTAATCGATCATAAAGTTTTGAGTATTATTATCTCGGTGGCAACCATATACATGAGGAACTAGTAGAGATTAACTGACAAATTGAAACTTGGCAAGTTCGAAAACGTGGCTTATCAACCGCCGACCGCAGCCTAACAACGCCTAATTAAGGCAAATCAGCCACAACATGGTAATCATTAAACAGCGTTAATTGCTTTACGCGGAAGCTGTTTTATCGGCAAAAATTCTCACGTGCTTCAAGGGTCATAAATTAGACATGCTGTAAATTTTGTTGGTAATTTATAAACTGTATCGTTCGCTTTTCAGCTATTATAAACTTCGGTCATTAATTTTAATTTAGATAAAATTAATTGTGCATGTGATATCCGCTTTAGATTACCGCGTTTGTATAATCAAGTTGTTTCACCCAGTCTACTGAAATGACACCACCCACTTATTGAGTAAAACACTTATTCGTTCACTCACTCACTCACTCACTCTAACTCTCTCACTCAGAGCTTACAAACAAAGACGAGACTTGTCAAAGCAATGATTTTCCCCATAGTGCTATATGGAAGCGAGACGTGGACGAAGACGAAGGCGTTGGATGACAACATTGCTGCGTGTGAAATGTGGATATGGAGAAGGCTGCTTGGAAAGAGAGGAGAACAAATGAATCTGTGCTCCAGGACATAGGTCAACTAAGAGGGGATATGTCACTGCTGCAGAGGATCATTAAACAGAAGCTGATGTTTTTCGGTCACGTGATGCGCACGGATGGACTGGAGAAGGCGATGATGCTGGCATGTGGAGAGGGTACAAGGAGAAGAGGACGGCCGAGGATCAGATGGATGGAGGATGTACACAGGAGGACAGGGATGAATCTTGGACAACTGAGGGATGTGACACAGAACAGAACGGAGTGGAGAAGGCTGGTCATGATGGTCGCTAGAGTTCCTCGAACTGACGGCACAAGGTGACAAGGTGACAACCAGAGTGCAACCGTAGTGATGGTACACACTTGCAATTTATATATCGTCTTTGTGTATTGACAAAGATCGTCATTTTGTGTCGCCCTCCTCCTTTATTTAGACTTGAGACTGGCACTAGCATCGTGTAACCAGTGGCGGAGACGCGTTCGCTTGTTACATGTTTAACGACACTGCCATTTCAAAGATGATTAGTGTCGCCCTCCTCCTTTATCCAGGCTTGGGTTACAATGTCTCGTGTTTATATAATACGAGTTAAAAATATTTAAAAGGTGTGTAAGGAGTGTGTGTATACCAACCGATCATGTCCAATGCCTATGTGCGGTATCTGTTTGTGATTGCGTGCAGACTGCTCCAACGAGTTAGCTATAATTATTAGAAAAAACTCGTCACACAAATTAACTGACCTTCGCTATAATCTTTATCGCTTTATAATCATTGCTATAATAATTACACCATTATTAATTTTACGAGCTCGTTTAATAAACATTTTCGATTTTAGTTTTGTCATCTGTTCGCAAATACAAAATACGTCAATTTTCCTCCAAGAGATAAGATAGATCAATTATTAGGATGACTATCATGCACTATCATTATCAATATCATTATCACTATCAATATTTCCATTGCAACGCACATGATTGTATATATATACCGCAACTATAATTACGATTTTGACTGATATTGTTCATAGCATCATAATTTCCGTTTCATTACTTTTATTACTGTGTGTTAATTAATTAATTTCACTTTTGCAATTTATTCACACTGCAACCGCAATATAATAAGTATATAACTGCTTGCTTATACATGTATATATAAGCCTATACATCTTGGGACTCTACCAGGATCCTTCCTTACTAAACTTAAAACTGTTCTTTTTTGGGCGCGCTGGAGTCGGGAGCGCCTCTGATTAGTTTTTTCTTGAAGGAGCGCTATATAAATGTCCGAATGAATGGATGAATATATATATATATATATATACTCAATGCCTGTTGCATGCTATATATTAATAACAGTCGACGTATATATATAGAGATGGAGCGTGTATATATTATATTATTTTACAGTATTATACTAATCTGGTTTTTTGGTACTCGTGTAATCTTTATTGATGCAGTAATCAAAATTATTGGCATATGCCAGTTTTTGCAGTTGCTATAATTTGCAAAAAGATCATTTCGATTAATTAATATTATTTTTTTATGTGATAATGATGGTTTGTCACCAGAAGTCCAACACCTTTTTTGTTCTACCTTTTATTTTATTTGATCTGATTCGCTTATTTATTTCATTGAATCCTTTCATTGGCAACTTTAACTCCTTTGGTTGACTTCCTTGACTTTCTTTACTTTATCGACTTCATGACTCCCATGTGATTGTTGACTCCATTAACTCCCAATGTTGACTCGATAGCCCACGTTTGTTGACTTCCTAGACTCCATGCATTGGTCTGACTCCCTGATTCAATGTCTTCTGACTCTCGTCTTATATAATTATATTTCAGTAAGTCTGTGTGTTTATTTGTGGGTTATAGCAATGCACGGCCACAGTTTTGAAGCAATCGATTCCAATTCTTAATTCCTATATATGGGGTCAGGGTCGACCAGGAAGGAGGGAGGGGAGGGGAGAGTGGGAGGGGAGGGTTGGACGGAGGGAGGTATGGGAGGAAAGGGGGAGGGAGGGGATGGACGGAATGGGAGTGACCGGGAACGCGGCGAATCCTAACATTCCCGGGAAACGCCTGCATGTATACCCCCAGCTATAGTTTGACTATAATTATATTGTAAGCAGCGTTCGTCTGAATGCAAATCGCAGGAAATGCTATAATATTATCATAGCCTTCAACAGTTGTCAGATCCAAAGACGTCTGATCGGCAGTTGTTGCTCTATAACCACAAAATCATACAAATAATATTACACAACACTGCAGAGCATGCATGGTGGCCTTTGTTGTCATAAATTATAAAGTCATCGTTGGCATTCGACCAATAATTCATTAACACCCTTTTATTGCTATTTACTCGCTAAATATATGTAGGGTGGACCAAAAAACCACCCAAGTATCTTTCCAATAGGTCTTCAATCATATGCAAACAGTTGGCACACACGCATGCTAAACGAATGACCCATGAAATCAACATGTATAATATTATTGTTTGCATACGAAAAATACAATTTCCTTTGAATATGCGATAAAAATTTTGAAACTTTTCGTTCAAATTACCTGAAAATTGTGGTAAAGTGTCCGTATTTCATATTGACAAAGGTAGGAAAAAATAATTTGAGCTGGCTCCACATTTCCCGCTAATATTTTAGAGCAGAATACCTCTGGGGTGTGTCATACCCCACCTCACCTCCGACGGGTTATATAGCCGACTCCAACTTCCATACGGAGACGGAGGTCGACGACTATATATTGTGTGCCTCCGTAACTGGAAGACAAGCTTCGAACAACAGCTGCATAGTGCCTGCCAGTCCCAGTCCCAAGCTTGCAAGAAGGAGGAGGGCGTCGCTAATGGTTTTCCCGTCAAATCCGGATCCTTCCATCCATCATATGGTTTACTGGTAAAACTCATAGCTTATTTCTCGTATATATATAGACCAATATTAATAGCTGAGGTTCATCATCATCATCATCATCATCATCATCATCATCATCCTCATCATCATCATCATCATCATCATCATCATCATCATCATCATCATCATCATCATCATCATCATCATCATCATCATCATCATCATCATCATCATCATCATCATCATCATCATCATCATCATCATCATCATCATCATCATCATCATCATCATCATCGTCATCGTCATCGTCATCGTCATCGTCATCGTCGTCGTCGTCGTCGTCGTCGTCGTCGTCGTCGTCGTCGTCGTCGTCGTCGTCGTCGTCGTCATCGTCATCGTCGTAGTAGTAGTTGTCGTCGTCATCGTCGTCGTCGTCATCGTCGTCGTCGTCGTCGTCGTCGTAGTAGTTGTCGTCGTCGTCATCGTCGTAGCAGTTGTCGTCGTCGTCGTCATCGTCATCGTCGTAGTAGTAGTTGTCGTCGTCATCGTCGTCGTCGTCGTCGTCATCGTCGTCGTCGTCGTCGTAGTACTAGTTGTCGTCGTCGTCATCGTCGTAGCAGTTGTCGTCGTCGTCGTCATCGTCATCGTCGTAGTAGTAGTTGTCGTCGTCGTCGTCGTCGTCATCGTCGTCGTCGTCATCGTCATCGTCGTAGTAGTAGTTGTCGTCGTCGTCGTCATCGTCGTCGTCGTCATCGTCATCGTCGTAGTAGTAGTTGTCGTCGTCGTCGTCGTCGTCGTAGTAGTAGTTGTCGTCGTCGTCGTCGTCGTCGTAGTAGTAGTTGTCGTCGTCGACGTCGTCATCGTCATCGTCGTAGTAGTTGTCGTCATCGTCGTCGTCGTCGTCATCGTCGTAGTAGTAGTTGTCGTCGTCATCGTCGTCGTCGTTGTCGTCGTCATCGTCGTCGTCGTCGTCGTCATCGTCATCGTCGTAGTAGTTGTCGTCGTCATCGTCATCGTCGTAGTAGTTGTCGTCATCGTCGTCGTCGTCGTCATCGTCGTAGTAGTAGTTGTCGTCGTCATCGTCGTCGTCGTTGTCGTCGTCATCGTCGTCGTCGTCGTCGTCATCGTCATCGTCGTAGCAGTTGTCGTCGTCGTCGTCATCGTCATCGTCGTAGTAGTTGTCGTCGTCGTCGTCGTAGTTGTCGTCATCGTCGTCGTAGTTGTCGTCATCATCATCAACATCATCATCATCAGCAGCAGCAGCTGCAGCGGCGGCGGCAGAAACATCATTTTCGGCGATTGGTACACGAATAATAATCTCCAACGTCATCAGTCATTTGTGAAGTCAATTTATTTTCTTCTGCATGGTCGTATACATAAATAAATAAATAAATATATATAATATACGATCAGTGTGTGTGTGTGTGTGTGTGTGTGTGTGTGTGTGTGTGTGTGTGTGTGTGTGTGTGTGTGTGTGTGTGTGTGTGTGTGTGTGTGTGTGTGTGTGTGTGTGTGTGTGTGTGTGTGTGAGTGTGTGTGGTCGTTTGCATAATCGTTAGATGTTCATCTCGGGTGCGCTATAAATTCGGCGTTTAATTGATTTAGAAAAGCGTTTCTGCGTCCTTGTGATAAGAATGCACGGTGGATGCTCTCTATTAACCATTATAGGCCAATGATGGTTTCCAGTATCTAGGCCTTTTTTATACAACCATTTTATCGATATACGATTACTTGTAGGCCTATGTGTAAACGTGCCTATAATAATGCGATGCGGGACAATATATTAGGCTCGTCATAGGTATAGTCCTGTATAGTCTGCTGATCGACTAGATCTCTTGGTTCCAAGGGCAAGAACTGCCATGGCTCAACACCGTGCCTTTGCCATTGTAGGCCCTTCTATGTGGAATGACCTCCCTCCCACTATCCGTAGTAAGATCTTATTGGGGGTTTCATCTTCAGCTCTTCGTTACTTGAAGTCTTTTTTATTTCCTCGGGGCTGCCACGCTGAGAGCGCCTCTGAATAGCTAGTCTGTAAGAGGCGCTTTAAAAATGCTCATATACAATACAATACAATACAATACAATAATAGTTTACTCCTGCATGAGTTGACTGTTTAGTATTAGGCCTGCAGTATTTATTGGGCTATCACATTATAAGGGCATTATGGATCCATCATCATATTATAATAACTGGTCGGTGAATGTAATTACTGTTCGATGAGTTTGGACCAGCATTGTACGGTTGATGGCCAATTTACATGTGTCAATTGAAACTTTACGGCGTATACTAACGACAGACTGTTTGGATCTATTAATAGGATAATAGTTGAGAAACATTTCTTGACCCATTTAGACCTATTTAGGCCGATGGTATAACTTTTTTACGTTGCAATGAGGTTTGCAATTTTAACTCAGTGGACTTACAATCAACGTTCCCTCTAATATTTTTCCTGTGTGCGCGGAGCTGACGGTTGCTTGAGCAACCCAAATTTCCACGTGGGCACCATATTTTCAGAAACATTAAATTTGTGTTTGAAAAATCTACAGGCCAAACTACACTAATTAAATACACGTCAGTAATAGGCCTAATGTCCATTTTTAGATTAAAGATGATGTAGTCTATTGCGAAAGAATCACGTAGGCCTATATGCAACGTTCCCTCTAATATTTTTCCTGTGTGCGCGGAGCTGACGGTTGCTTGAGCAACCCAAATTTCCACGTGGGCACCATATTTTCAGAAACATTAAATTTGTGTTTGAAAAATCTACAGGCCAAACTACACTAATTAAATACACGTCAGTAATAGGCCTAATGTCCATTTTTAGATTAAAGATGATGTAGTCTATTGCGAAAGAATCACGTAGGCCTATATGGTTTTAATACTTATTGCAAACAAAAATATTAATGATAGGCCTAGTCTACGATAAATAATACCAAGCAAAATCTGAACTAAACCTACCTGAGACTATACGATGCAGTTCTTAATCTATAGCATCAAAATAATGTTCAGCGCTAACACTTCGCTCGCTGCCTCCGATCTTTCAGCAACGACCATAATTGTTGATAAAATTAATCCAGTCGATATTAACTGCCAGGCCAAGTCTCGTTGTTTGTATTCTACTGACTCTGGAAGCTCCGTTCTTTACGATCTCGCTAAGCCAATCAGTTTTAAAATTAGAAGAATACTTTTCTTTGAAAAAGCTGTTTCATATACTCTCATTCGCTTTACGTTTCGACATAGCTTACAAATTTCACTCACTAAGAAATAACCCTTTATTAAACCGACCTCCAAAGTGAAATCCAACTTTGGTGATCTGTTTGCCATTTGACAGACAGGCCTGTAATATATAGCATCGTCCTAGGCCTAGGGTTTTCCACTCACCTATAGTGGATGACTGGAGGGTTCTTTGGCTCCACCTGTTGTAACTAACTTACCAGGCGGAGCAGCCGCCTATGACGGCAGAGCAGCTGATAAGAATCAGCAAGCATCCCCCTCTAAATTGGTTGGTGCCAAGCTGCCAGCTTGGCAAGCTGGTCTTCTGGTTTCGGGTCATCGCAGGAGTCGCCAAGGCGTCCAAGTTAATGACTGACACAGTTAAAGATGAGGTTGGAGCATCCCTTGTGATTAGTTATCTCTTAGCAGATGTTCCTGTTTGTGACTCAATTAGTGGTGCGCTCAACTCGCACTGGGCATCAATTATTCTCTTCAAAGCCGTGACTAGATCGTCCCTCAGATTCAACCTAGGTGGGAGCGTAGGCTACTTGCTTCCAGTCTGCGTCCAGTCATTGCAAAGCTCTGGAGGGGGGTGCGGGTATAGTCATTAGTTGGGGTATTCGTCCGGGGATAATTGACTGTCGAATGGCTAGATGGCAGCTTGGTAGTCGTCCGCGCACACAGATATTGACCACTCGGTGGGAAAATATGAGATCATAAATCAATGACTTAGCCTACGTCAAGTTAAACAAATTTAACAAAACGCTAGTTAATATGCACTTCCTACCAAAATATGTGAGCGGAGATTTGAAACTGCTGCGCGGGGTTTTAAAATGAGGTGCGCGGCCGCGCGGCCGCGCAGCTTAGAGGGAACGTTGCTTACAATCGATTTCAAATCCCGCCATACATGTATAGTATATATATACGCATGCAGGGAAAAGAGAGAGGGGGATAGAGAGAGGGGAGAGACAGACAGACAGACAGACAGACTGAGAGAGAGACACGGAGACAGACAGACAGAGACAGAGATACACAGATACACACACATAGAGAGAGAAAGAGACACAAGAGACAGAGAGAGAGAGAGAGAGAGAGAGAGAGAGAGAGAGAGAGAGAGAGAGAGAGAGAGAGAGAGAGAGAGAGAGAGAGAGAGAGAGAGAGAGAGAGAGAGAGAGAGAGAGAGAGAGAGAGAGAGAGAGAGAGAGAGACAGTGACAGATAGAGAGATATTTTTGCTGACGGTAATGGCCTCTGTAAGTTGTCATCAGCTGTCAATTTTAACCATGGATCCATGGACAGTATATTATAACGTTCCTGTTTTAGACACCTTAGAAAAGTTACTCTCAGAAGATATAATAGGTTATGCATCATAACCATTTGTTAATTATGTCCAGTGGCGTAGGCAGAAGCAAAATGTAACCCGGGCAGTATTTGTGCATATATATATATATATATATATTGTATGTATATATATGTATGTGTCTATGTATGTTTGTGTGTGTGTATGTATGTATGTATGTATATGTATGTATGTATGCATGCATTGTATGTATGTATGCATTGTATGTATGAGGGAGGGGAGGAGAGGGGAGGGTCTGTCCCACCGTAACCCAAGTATGATGATGATTTGTCAGGACTTCAGAAGGTGATAATTTCCATCTGGTATAGTCGGGGCTCTAGCGCGGACCCCCGTATAATATAAGCGCTAATACCGGGGTCCGCGGCTCTAGCCAAGGAAGAGACCGCTGTTGCCGTCAGTTGAACAGTTCAAACATTCCTCAGAGGCTCTAGGCTAAGGGACGACAGACTTTGAAATGTATCTTGCCTGGACTGATAACACGTTCGTCAAGGTCAGCGACCTCTGATCCTCTCTTCCGGCTGAACTGGAGAGCATGATTGTGGGAATGCCCTACGAATAGGCTTAATGGAGCAAGACTATACTTTGTAACTGTATACAGTTTGACATCCATTAATAATGTCAGGTTCACGAAGGGCATATGGTGGAGGACAGACGGCATAGAGTATGTATATAAGTACAGAGATGTGTTACTTGTATATATGACGTGACAGTTATAGCCCATGCAGTGAGTATTTTGACGGTGCAAGATTCAATATTAGCCCATGTGCAACTGTGACGTCGTTATCCCAAGTTCCCAACACACAAATTTTAATAGCAACAAAAGTCATCGAAATAAAATAAAAATTTATCAACTTCTCGATTCCGCGCAGCCCGGTCAGAGCTAATCGCTAGCCCGGGCATTGCCCGTAATTGCCCGGGCATGGCTACGCCACTGATTATGTCGTTGACAACACCTTCGCAATGGTTACTGCAACAATATTTCTTTCCAGTTGTTACATATATTAATAAATATAATTATGTTTTAAAATAATTATTATTATACTGTATTCATTCATTAATTCGTTCATTCATTCGGACATTTATATTTAGTGCTCCTTCAAGAAAAAACTACTCAGACCCGCTCCCAACTCCATCGCGCCCAAAAAGAACGGTGTTAACTTTAGTAAGGAAGGGTCTTGGTAGAGTCCTTGCAGGGTGTAGGCGTATAGCTCAATTTTAGGAAGGCTATTCCATGGCACTGCGCGAGCAAACCACAGAAAGGCTCGATTCTTCATGTAAGTACGGGCAAAGGGAACTAAGAGGACTCCCGTATTAGCAGAACGTATAGTTGACGACGTCCTTTGATGGACTTGACCAAGGTCACGACAAGGCGACTTGAGGTGGATTCGAACCTGCACCCATTCGACTGCAACTACAACACCGCGCCCCACAAACATATGATAAGACCATCTATATAATATGCCGAGATCAAGGAGCTTATTGCGCTAACAGTTCGACACAAATCGTTTCTTGTTTTGTTTTGGTGCAAGATCCTTTCTAATTTCATTTACAAAGACTATATATGTCATTTAGCCCTTGCTACAGCTAATTTATATATCCCACTTAGTTTTCTGTCGACTGCCATATGTCACCAGTGAAAAGAGAATTACACTACAAATCCTTCAAATCGTCCACTTAGTTATACCTCTCCCACCGCCAGAGCTGCCAATCACGCATACGAGTATCAGTTATCGGACCAATCACAGACGAGTGGGCGTTAACAAACAGCCAATAGCGCTCAGGCAATCGCCGTTCCGATACAGAGACCTTTCACTGTATCATAGCGTTCGGTCTTAACGTCTAAGTTTTCTAATGGAGTCGTAGAATTGACCGGGTCGCTTCCAGGGTGGGTTGCTTTAATTGAGAGATTGGCATCACCCCGGCTATTGTATACATCGGAAGGGTTGCTGCAGCAGAGAAGATAAACCATCCTCCGACGACTGGCGGGCGATTCGTTCAGCCACAGTGGGGTGCCAATGGACAGGGTTGCTTATAATCAACGGATGTAAGCAGCGGGGAGTCCATCCGGCAGCGAATTACAGACAAACAATACTTCGCCGACAATCCAAATTTTCTGGACCTACTCGGAAAGATCCTGAGGTAACAGAGTCCGAACTATTGAGAACTTTGTTGGTGAAGGCGGATGCATCGGCCTGAAGTTGTAAGGTAACTACTGAAAGGGTCATAGGGCATATATGTAGATTGTGGAGAACGGATTTAAGGGTGTGGTATTAGAGACGGTTAATTGACGCCCCTCTGACTGCCTCTGATAGCATCTTCAACGTCCTGTTTCCTCTCTGACTCCACAGTTATTGTTGTGATCGTCATACGCAAGTGAGTTTTCTATTGTTAATTAATTGTAAACATGTATTATTCGACCAATTATAGTTGACTATAATAATTAGTATCGTTAATTAATTTGTCAATTTGTACATGAATTAACAGCACCTAATTTAATGTCATTCGATTAATTCACTACACAATAAAACACATTACAGCATTAAATACAATAAACAAGAATACAATAAATAAGAATACATTGCAGCAATGCAGTATAACATGCATATTACAGAGGGAAAACAATATATAAAAGTAAAACGTGGTATACAATGCAAAACAATACAATGCAAAACTGCGGTATGCCATTATGCCATGCTATACGATGCTATAGGTCCATTATTGTCTATCATTCCATGCCGTATACCAAACAATATCATACAATACCATTACACAATACATTGTCATGACAAAAACACAATCACACCGTATACATCACACCATGCCATTCAGGCATGCATGACATATAGTATCACATAGCATCGTATCCCTTAGTATTCCAATTTTAACCTATATCCTATCACTTCTATTATCGCTGTTGACATTACGGTGGGCTGCAGAGGTAGAAAGATAAACGAGAAGAGAAGCCAAGCCACATGTGGAAAGGGGTTGGAATATGGTGAGTGAATGGAATAAACAATTACACGGCAGAGGAAAATGGAAGATGAGGAAGGTGCATGTATGTAATGAGGTAGAGAAAGTTGAGTAGAAAGAAGAGGGGGAAAGGAGGAGAAAAAGAAAGATATATATATAACGATGAGAACTTTGTTAGAAACGAGGAAGGAGAGAAGGAAGGAGAGGAGGAGGAGATGGAGAAGTTTGAATATAGATTATATATATGAGAGTAGGAGGGCGAGGAGAAGAAGAAGGAGAAAAAAGAGAAGAAGGAGAATATCGAGAACAATAACGTGAATATTAGAAGAAGGATGCATACATTTGAAAAAGTGGACAATTATAAGGCATGCATGTGAAGTTAGTGTGCTACCTCTTGTCCTCTTGTCTCGTTTTAATTATACAGTCTGAGAGAAAGTCATTCAAGCATAATATTATAACCACCTTTGTACTATACACTTATAAATATATGCGGACAATCCTTTTGACTGAACACAGCGCTCGTGAATAAGCTGGTGCCCGCCGCTTGGCTTTCGAGTAGCGCATTATAATATAAAATTAAGTTTGGGGATTACGTTTACGATTACGATTATGACGATCATGTGAACGGCTATAGGAAATGTTGGCAACTTCGATTGAAGTCATGCAGGTGGCAAGGTCTTGTTAAACGACGACCTGTGATAAAAGAGATCATTAGCGCTGCCCCTCCTGTTTTCTACAGGCTTGGGACTGGCAATGCCAAATTACGATCAGCGGCGGAGGTGGCTGCAAGTTCTCTGACTTAATTGACTGGTTTTGATTTAACCACAATATAATAAATATTATGTACTCAGAGCCAATAAAGTAACTATATTGTTAATTGGAATAATTATAGTCCTAGTTTAAATTAGGTCTTCCGAATTAGATGTATAAAGAGCGAAATTAATTTTATTCAGAATTATCACCCATGGCAGTTAATCTGTTGAAATTAATTCGATTCAGAATTATCACCCTGTTGAAATTAATTTGATTCAGAATTGTCACCCAGTTAATTAATCTGTTGAAATTAATTTGATTCAGAATTATCACCCAGTTAATTTGTTGAAAATAATTATTTTGATTCAGAATTATCACCCAGTTAATCTGTTGAAATTAAGTTGATTCAGAATTATCACCCAGTTAATCTGTTGAAAATAAGTTGATTCAGAATTATCACCCAGTTAATCTGTTGAAATTAATTTGATTCAGAATTGTCACCCAGTTATGATCTGTTGAAATTAATTTGATTCAGAATTATCACCCAGTTAATTTGTTGACGTAAATGAAACCAACAACAAAAATTGTCATTGTCATTAAGCATCAATATTATACATGTAGGTATAGGCTACTATGCAAAATGATTAAATATTTAATTACAGATTTAGAAATTTATGCAAAGTCAATCAATCAGCCAATTAGTTATTGTCTAATTAACTAGTCACCCATCATTGATTCGATGTTATCATATTGTTATCATATTGTTATCATATTGTAATCATATTGTTACCATATTGCTATCATATTGTTATCATATTTATCATTTTTATCATTCATTATCATACCCATCGTTGATTCATTGTCCTCATCAATATAGTGAACGCAATTGGAGTCGAACTCTCTTTTAAAAAATCGTGTACCCTGAACAGGTCTTAGCTTTGAACCTGACCTTTTGAATTTGATTACAATGTTTAAAAATAAAAAAATAAAAATTCAATATAGGCTATTCAGCAATTAATAAAACTTGTTCTCGCAAATTGTTGATATTTCTATACAGAGCGATTTTTGCTATCTACACATATATTATAACAGATATATGGTCAATTTTCCGCTGAGTGTAAACATCTCATTTATAGTCAACAAACATACCAAATTAAGATTATATAATTATATCATTGTCAAAATGTGAAAATTCTTCACAAATAAGCATAATGGTTTGGGTCTACTTTGTTTGCTTTGCCCTTCCACAAAAAGACAGCTGTATAAAAGCAGAATATGCATTGTATGCTATAATTACGATCATAAGAAAACTGTTGTCAAACAATGTTATGAAATGATTTCATTACAAACCTTTACCTTATACAAACTAATTCCTATCACCGTCAACGGCCTTGAATATAAAATCAACTGTGCGTGCATTCCATGCAAGCATAGATACATCCATGTGAAATACCCCCTCAAAATATAAGAAACATGCTGAGCCCCTATAACCTAATTACGATGGCAATGATGCTCTTAATTATAGTGCTTAATAGCTCCACATGCATCATGCTCTCTCTATCGCAGATATGCTACTGCAAACACTACTCAAAATATATCGCACAATT
>OX457040.1:65655006-65702506 GCA_949752735.1 Lumbricus terrestris | reverse complement strand
ATTTAAAAAAGGTGTTCAATTTCCCTTCGCAAAAAACTGATGACTTTTTGGTCACTGACCAAATTTTTGGAAAATATGACCAATTAGTTAATTATTTTTACCATTTTTCATTTCGGTGTGTGTTTTCATTGATTTATTTCATGCATTTTACATCATATGCTCGTAAATGCATAATTTTTTTCTCGCATTTTCCATTTCGGGGGGTGTTCAAACACCCAAAACATCCCCCTGGCTACGGCCTTGGGTTTTTGCGTATTAAGCTTACTTGATACTCTTTTAATACCACGTCGAATTTTACTATTATGCTGTCAGGGGCGGATCCAGGGAGGGGCCAAAATGGCCATGCCCCATTTAGAAATTTCTTTATTTTTTATCAGCTATTCTGGACCGAAAAGTTGACGTCGTGAGTAGCTCCGTATGTCCGTATGTCCGTCCCCCGCACCCCCCGAGGAAAATTTGAGGCTGATGACTAAAAAAGGGTCATAAGTCTTTTTGGCGGATGGAAAAAGGTATCTTTTTGGGAAATATGAGGCTGATGACTAAAAAAAATCGTCAGATTTTTTGGCGACCCAGACGAAATTTTCCCCCTCTTTCCTGGACCAAGGCCCAAATTTTGGCCTCCCCATCGAACATTTCTGTATGCGCCCTTGTATGCTGTTATAATCCAAAGTTGAAGTTGCTAAATATAACCTGCAGATTCAATTTCCGAGAGCATCATGCATGCTATTAATCCCGATCTTAGTTTGAGAGTTTAAATATTTTATTCCGATATTGCCTATTCTCTTCACGAAAATGTTGCAAGTTTAATGTTGTCTTTTAAGCATGGGCCAATTGTGCTAAAAAATGGTGCCTGCAGAAACTCCCGCGGTAATAATGTCTGCCCAGGAATTAGAAACACTTGGTCGTCCATGTTTTGATCCTTGAAACTCGTACAGTGTTAGTTTGTCTATATCTGGTGCTCTTCTACATTTTGTCTTTGAAGCTCATGAACATGCAGTTTCACCTTTTAAACTTTTGAACATTTTCAAACACTATGCTATCGTAATCAATATGGTTACAATAAGTATTGTTGCAACTATAAAAAAAAACGGCAGATGGTGTGTTAGTTATGTTGCTTAACGATGAATTCCTTGTCTGTCGTTGCAGGTTACCGTGGTCATGGTCTTCTCCCTCAGCTCCACCCGCCCTGCCCCTCAGGCGGCCGTTCTTCGAGTTCCTTCCATCTTTCCCTACGACCTGATGCAGCCACAGGCTCTTCCAGGAAACACGAGAAACCCTCCGACAGGTGCCATATACGCCGCTTCACCCAACGGTTCGACCTCACCGCGTCTGCCGCAGCCAAGGGGGTTACAGCCCCAACAAGAGACTGAGCCTCCTCGTCAGGGGGCGCCTGCAGGATCCGCAACAGCCAGGAGAGGACGAACGGGACGCCCTGGCAACCCTGGTTCGTTCATGATCAAGGACATCCTCGGATCTAAAGACACTGACTCTGATCTTAAGAAGGCATCCGATAGCGTTGACCCAATCAGAGAAGAAGCGACCTTGACCGTGAACCGTGAAGTCACGACCTTCCCCATGAAACAGAGGACGGACCTCCAGCCTGAAGGTTACGCCACCGAAAGACCCGACATCAGGCAGCAGACGCAGCAGCCAGACTTCCGTCCAACATCCTCCTCGTCGTCGTCGTCCTCCTCACTGCACAACAGACATCACCATCCCTCCTCCTCCTCACCTTCCGCATCTCCATCCTACTACTTCGTTGCCAAGGAAACGACGACGCGCGACGTTGGTGCCAGACCCTCGCCCTCCCCTTCGTCCACCGGGGTTTCGAGACACCCCGCAGGCGTCGATCAGGTCTACCCCGTGTCATCCGCTTCCTCAGCCTTCACCCTGCTGCAGAACGCGCTTCACCCTCTATCGGTTCCACCGTCAGGGTCACAGGGGTCGATTCCACAGCTGACCAAACTTCCGTTTCCATACGATGACCAACAACTTCCGGTTACTCCGAACCCGTTCGTCCAGTCTCTCCACCAGATCCACAATTTCCACACCTCTCTGGCCGCTGTTGGATCCGTCGCAGGAGGGGTCTTCTCGCCCCTCGGGTCCTACCCGCGACAGGCCAACGAGCTGCCGTACTTCGCCCGATCCAACGGATACCTTGCGAACTGTAAGTACAAATCTGGCGCCATATAAACGACTTCAGTCGAGTTTATGTTTCATGTTTAAACCAGTGTTAACTATTATCAAAGAATGGCAATTGCAATGCCCTGAAATAAATTCGATAGTATAAAATACGCGCTTGATATATGAAGTGAATATTAGGAGGTGAATGCTAATAGGAAGTTGCTGTTATAAGGTGGATCATAGGAAGTGAAAGTCAAGAGAATGGTAGGAAGTTGATGTTAAGTCAATCTTATAAAAGGTGAATGATATTCAAGTGTATGATAAGAGTGGATGGTACAAAGTGGTCTGTAGGAAGTGAAAATTAAGTGAATGTTAGGAATGAATGTCAGGAATAATGTATTACATGAAATTAATTAAATCAATTTTAAGAGACCAAAGTTAGAAAGTGGACGTTAGGTAGAAGATGTTATGAGATAAATGTTAAAATGTGAATGTTGTAGGCACAGTGCATGGGTGTCAGAAAGACAATGTTACAAACTGGATTTTTATTACATGGATTCTAGGAGGTGAATGTTAGAGGGCGAATGGTAGGAATTGGATTATAATTATATTATAGGTGTTGGATGTTGGGAAGTGAATGTTAGGGGGTGAATGATTGGAATGGGGTGTTTTTGGAGGTAAATGTTTGGAAGTCAATGATAGGAAGTTATTGTTAGGAAGTTATGGTTAGGAAGTCAATGTTAGGAGGTGAATGTAGGGAGAGGATGCTGCAAAGTAAAAGTTTGGTGGATGTTAGGAAGTGAATTTAAGAAGTTAATGCCAGAAGGTGAATGCAATTGAATGTTAGAAGGTGAATTTTATTAAGTGAATGCCAAGAAGTCAATGTTGTAAGAATTCAATATTAGGAAGTCAATTTTAGTTTGTCAATGGTAGGAGCGGGTATACTAGGAAGTGCATGCTAACAAGTGAATGTTAATAAATAAGGAATATGAATGCAAAACGCTTTAACATAAGACACTTTTAAATTTATTCTTCTAATTTTAACCCTTATAGGGTCACCGGGGGGTAAAAAATACCCCCAGCTCGGTTTTGTACGGAAATTTTATTCCCTGAAAACAGTTGAAGAAATCGCTTCTATGACTTTTCCTGAATATGTTTTATGCACAGAATGCATAATTATAGTTTCATTAGTTATTCATGCACCCAAATCAGCTATAAAGTACGAAAATGTACCACGTCATAGCTATTTTACTCAGGAATTTTTAAACATAGCACTATGCATGCTTTACACATGAGTGTCTTGCTGTTAAAATGTGTCCTTATCAGTATCTGGACATTGTAATAGAAATCGATACAGAACTTTACTGATAGCCAATTCAAGAATCTGGCCGCCATTTTATCCGAATTGTGGTTTCCTTGCAGTGCCATATAAGGGAAATTGGTTCCATCGCATTCCTTGACCTCGAAAATGCTGATTTAGACCCTGAGATCATGTTTCCATTGCACATATGACTTCACTAATAGCCATTTTAATATTCTGGCCGCCATTTTGTCCGCCATTTTGATTCTCGTTCAGTGCCACATATGTGAAATTGGTTCCATTGCATTCCTTGACCTCCAAAATGTTGATTTATACTCTGAGATCATGTTTCCATTGCATACATAACGTCACTTACAGCCATTTAAGATTCTGGCCGCCATTTTGTCCGCCATTTTGATTTTTCTGCAGTGCTGCATATGCTACTTTGGTTCCAGTGCATTCTGCGAACCTTCTATAAATAACTTCTTTCAGTTTTATACTTGAAAATCGGAGTTTATCATAGGAATCATGTGAGTCACAATGGGGGTATTTTTTTACCCCCCGGTGACCAAAATCGGTTGAGAAAATTCGTGACCCTATAAGGGTTAATGAGCTTGGTAACATTTTCTTTTGTAGGGTTGCTTATAGGCGAGACAACGTATTAATAGCCAAATAGTTTTTGACAATGTAAGCTGAATGCATGAGGTAAGCCAAGGAAACAAATGAGACAGTCGCCTCTATCATGCCGACCCATATCATGCGGACATCAGTACACACAGAATATTAAGAAAGATAAATGGATAGATACATATGAACATAATACGCAAACACAGTCTTAAGTAGAGGCTACAGCCGACCCGAGAACGAGGCCAAACTAAGTCTGGCCTGGTAGCGGAAACAATCATCGTCCGGCCCCCTAGCGGTCGGCGTTCATCAGCCTTGTAGGCGCGCCATCTTAACACGATATAGGCGCCTATTGATAAGGCGCGCTGGGCGATAATGGCCGGTAATTAGCGTTTCAAGTAGCAATAAATTCAAGCTCACTCATGTCTTTCGAGACCCGGCTAAATAGTTCCAAAAGTCGCTGCTATATGATATATTGGAAGGCAATCCGCGATTAATTTGCGCTATCTCGTCGATTGGGGTTGTGTGGCGAATTGAACGGCAGGCTCTTGAAACGGCGAATTAATGGTCCCCGCGTTGTCAACACCGCGGCCGATCTCGCGCGAATTGATATAAGTTGAGTATAAGACGCCTTCGAGTATAAGACGCATTGATATATAAGACGCAGAGGCACTTGAGCGTCGACGAAGGGTCGCCCTTGAGCTCAGTGTAGGGCCGGGGGCCTGTCGAGGACCGGTGACTGAGTTGCCACCTGCGGTCCCGATTTTGGCGGATTTTTATGACAAAACGAGCGCGAGGGCAGAGGTCAGAGCCGGGACGTGAACTCTGCTGCGAAGGTCGCGACTTTGTCGTGTCTCAAGATGGTCGTCGGTTGTGAGTTTTGACGACACCGTTTGGGGTGTGTGCGGGGGGGGTTCAGGTTAGTGGAGGAGCTATATAAGTGACGAGACGGGTCACGTGACGTCTGGTCGCTTTGTGGTTGAGATTCGGTTCAAAAGAGAGGGAAGTTCGCGAGGTCATAATTTTGCACCACGAAATAGAAATCACCTAATAAATTATGATATTGAAAGATCTATATGTAATGTGTAAGTTTATATGTGTTTGTATGCATATAACATGTGTGTAAGTATAGGTATATATGTATGTATTCATGTACTATGTGTGTCTCTATGTAATACTATGTAGGCGTGCATGTATGCAAGTTTATTACATATGAATGTGCGAATGTATGTGTGTATGGATACCCGAGTATGCAACTATGCATGAATAAACGTAGGTCTATGCGTACTGGCATGGAAGACAGACTGTATACATGTAAATTTTGTGCACACTTATAAATAATATATAAGCCCAGTCGATGCATGTTGAAAGTGATGACGATAGTGATTATATTGGCGATGATCTTTATGATCTTTATTCTTAAAATCTTAAACGCGATAAACATAAACAATCGACTAAACGCTGTAATCAAAAGCTCAACCATTATTACACAGGTGCACCGATAGTCAATCAAACTACGGTCCCATCGTTCGATATATAATTATATCGTGCTATCGATCTCGTCTTCATTATCGATCTTCATTATCGATCTTCGTACTTAACCAAACTCTTCACAGACTGCTCTTCGTTTTTCTTCTCTGTTCCTATTATCGCCATCTTGAGGTCATCTGTATCAAACGCTTCGTCTGAGAAATCACTTATCTTGCAGTCCGACCATTTCACGTATGTCGCGCTTCAAGTGGGTCCTTCGTACAAAATGCTCGGCAAATAGTCGAACACAAGAGCGCCGTTTATAAATTGAATATCGCTATAAAATAGCGACAGAGCCGTCATTAAAACGTCACGCTGATCACGTAGCCCTGCCGTCGTGACGCGCAACCATGACAACTGCTCGTCGCAAGCCCAAATAAAGCGATGACATTTTTATCCCGTTAGCATTTACGACCGACAGCGCGCGCAACTTTATAAGCCCTTCATTACAACATGTGAGACACTTCGCTGATGAGTTTTTGCAAAGCGATTCTTTAACAGCGATTATAGTCGCCTTCTAACTATTATTATTTAAAAATTATTGCAGTTTATCATCGTCCGCTGTGGGCGCCACTGTACAGTCGACCCCTTCACAAGCGCAAAGGCGGGCAAGTTCGCTTCTCGAACGACCAGACGTTGGAGCTGGAGACGAAGTTCGAAAATCAAAAGTACCTGTCGCCCTCCGAAAGAAAGAAGCTCGCAAAGTCACTGCAGTTGACCGAGCGACAGGTATGAAGATCTGCATGGTATATTTACCACAAGTGGTTCTACCACATTCTGGAATTTCCTCAACTGGTATTGGGCTACAACAATTGGTATCAACACTTATTTTAGGTTGCCACAATTGGTATTACCGCAGCTTGTATTACCACATCTGATATTGAGCTATCATATTTGGTATCACCGCAAGTGGTATTACCACTTCTGGTACTACCCCGTCTGGCATTACCTTAAATCACATTGCATAACCTTACTATGACCAGGTATCAGATTGCTTTGAAGAATCTGTGTGATCTTAGATAAGTTTATAAGTTCAATGTTCATGCACTGTGCCCCGTTGAAAGTAATGTGCATGCCCATGCAGGATGTAGTTACCAAATTTTTGACAATAATAATAATTATCGGGGGACGAGTGGCCGAAGGAAGGACGCGAGATTTTGGGTGGACGAATGGCTGAGTCGCCGACGAAATTTTCCAACTTTTTCCGACCATAATTTCTGTCGACCGTTTTTAAAAAGCCATTTGTCCAAAATCTTGTGGAGAAAACCATTTTCTTTGTCAAAAAAAGTTGATGACTTTTTAGTCATTTCGTCTAACGTTGTACCGTCACCAGAGTGAAGCCTACATGTCCTAACACTTACGACTGAGGGAGGGGCAAATGCATGGACGGCCCCCCACCCCATGCATTGAGGCGGACCGTCTCCCCTGCCCCCCCATGTATCCGCCCATGGTCTTGGGCAATTGTGTTCATAGGAAACTTGACAATACATTTACCATTATAGGAAAACATTGAAATGAAGAAGCTTTGAAACAATAATATCAATATTTTGTTCTGTTGCCTAGGTTAAAACGTGGTTTCAGAATCGAAGGGCAAAGTGGCGTCGTCTGAAGCAGGTAGTAATCAACTGATTAGTTTTCGTCGTAATCACCCAATCAACTTATCTTAATTAGAAAATCACCTTTGTCTTTTCACGCGTGCACTATCCAACTGCGACCACTTTGTCATTGTCTGCAGACATTGAAGTGTAGACGGCAGACAACGGTCGACTTGATTTAGTCCGCTGAATGCACTTTGAGTCAATTGACTGCAGGACGATTGCGATTAGGCCTTTAGTTGACTTAGTTGACTAATTTTCTCTTATCTCCTACCGTATACGATATCATCGTGATAGGACATACTATCTTTATGCATACAATATTACAATATATGATTCAATGACAGACTACATTCTACTATTTTATTATGCTGTGAATGGCACACGATGTCGACAATTCTATTCTTCAACATGCATGCTATTCCATACCAAACCATGCATAGATTACCATACCACATCGCGCCATGCCATACTGTATTATACTCCATTATGCTATGCTATACCATATTACACCACACCACTGCACACTACACAACAACATGCAGACCACAGCACACCGCACCACAGCACATAGCACCACACCACACCACAGCACATCACACCATACCACAGCACCACACCACAGCATAACACACCACACCACACCATACCACAGCACACCACAGCATACAATGCCATGCCATACCACACCACAGAATACATTATATATTATCCTATAGTATGTGTTACAAGTTACAACTAACCACTCGCTGTATTATAAAGGAATCTCGATTTAACATGTTACTCATAATAACCTCCACATTATTACTTGCATTGGTTGGCTTAATAATTGACTATGCAGTCTCTCTGTCCCTCTCTCTCTCTCTCTATTGATCTGTTTCTGTTTGTCCTCTGTCCCTTTCTATGTGTTTGCCCATATCTCCCTTTATCTATGTCTGTCCATGTCTTTATGAGACTCTGCAGTCTACATGTGCTTTCCTGTTCGTCTCTCTTTCTCTCTGTCTATATCACACAAATAAAACTTCGTTGTCTTTGCATATGCATATTATGCCTCACTACAGTTCGCTATAGTTATGATTATAAGTTACCTAGTATACATTGTCAGTAAATCACCTTGATTTATTCAGCTGAAAACTACTTTTTGGTCGTCCTGAAGTTGGGAGCGCCTCTGAGTAGTCCCCTCGAAGGGGTGCTATGGAAATGAATGATGAATGAATGAATGAACGGGTCGATTTATGGATGCGTGTATGTATGTATGAATTAATCACCCAATAAATAAACAAATAAATGAATAAATAAATAAATAAATGATATAATTAATTAATTAAATTAATTGCTAATATCTATCGCCGGGGATTCATTTTCGCAGGAGACTCCGAAAGGTGACCACACCGATGAGAAGAACGTGCACAGCATTCAGAGCAGCGATCGCATGCTCTCCGGTGACGAAAGCTCAGACGAGAATGACATCAGCGACACAGAGACAGACGAGGAGCTTGACGTCAGCGGTGACGTCATGCAGTAGTCGTCTGATGACGTCGACGATACAATTGCATTAGACAGTTTATAATAATTACGCGTGAACGGTTATACAGTTTAAACGCTAAACCGTTAATTTAAGTTTGAACTGTTGTTAAGAAGTTTGAACGCTAAACCGTTAGTTGAAGTTTGAACTGTTGTTAAGAAATTTGAACGCTAAACCGTTAGTTGAAGTTTGAACTGTTGTTAAGAAATTTGAACGCTAAACCGTTCGTACAACATTTGAACGAATCTAAGAACTGCAATTTGTTCATGAAACGGTGAACGGTTTCTGTTGTAACGCCAATCCGTAAATGAAACGGATTTGAATTGTTTTTGTTGGTTTAAAACACTGGCTTAGGCTAAACACCACTCAGTTCATAAACGCTAGAATGGATTTAAGCATAAACGCCAATCAGCTCATAAATACATGTATGTCCTATAAATAATTCTAGTTTAAACGCCGTTCATAACAAAATGTGAACGCACTTTTTCCTTTTAGGCACCAAGGCGATCGTGTACATTTTTGAAAGAGTCGAGTTTGGAATGGACTCAAGTTTGTAGGACCTACTTAGTTATAGAGCATGAATTTTGTAAAACGTATCAACGTTTCGAGCTTTTAAAACCAACTCTCGTTAATCATTTGAACGACATGTGTGCAATCTTAAACAAAATTCCTAAAGCTTAAATGTTAAAATGTTTTGCAATCTTAAAAACAAACTTTTGTTATGTCTTATAGTTCAATAGTTTTTTGGTTTAGAACTGTGAAGTCTCGTATACTTCGAATCGTTTGCAACCTCTTTTGATGAACGGCCTGTGGTTTTTAATCGGTTCTGATAAACATATGAACAACTGTGAAAGACGAGATGCATACAGCGCTGCCATTGCGTTTTGAACATTAGTCTCATTCATATAAGTTTAGGCGATTAGCAGTTTGTTTAAAGATATTTGAATTCAATTTTTGAACAGTTTGAACTGCTCTATTGAATGAACGGTCACTTCTTGGGTAGTTGTCAAAGTCTCTGCTATCAGACATTTGTAAGAGTTTTGCGTGTGACGGCCACACTGTAATTAATGGACCGAGAACGTTAATTGTTGTTGTGAATTATTTGGTCGTCATCATCATTTTCATAATCGTCGTCGTCATCATTATGTTCATGCTAATTTTATTATAATGATTGTCGTTTGCACAAGTATCATTATCAAGTTTAGCGGATGAGAAGAATATAGTATTGTATATAGATAGTTTCTGTCTAAAGTGTTTAAATAATTTTTTATTGGAATAATGACTACAATTATATAATAGTATTGTATTTAAACATTTATAAAGCGCCTCTAGTATATATAGGGCGAACTGTTCAGAGGCACTCCCAGTGCGCAAGGCCGCGCGAGAAGAAGCAGGTTTTGAGAAGAGACAATATTATTAAAGCAGAGGAGAGACTGTCAGACAGAAACGCATGTGAACAAAACGAGAAAAAGCATTTTCAATGAGAAGGACCAATAGTCATCGGTTATACTGCGATTCGTTTATATAGGCGCTGATCTGAAAGACTGACACATATTATATGATCGAAAGATCCATTAACAATTTAACACTCACTTTACTTTAACTCAGTTACTCTTCATTCCGAAGAGGTTCCTGTCCCAACCATTCAGAACTGTGGAGGGTGACGCAAAACATCATCCTTGTGACACTGTGTTTAGAGACATAATTATTTTCGCCAACGAATTATTGACTGCTGTCACCCTTGCGTGCAGTGAAATAACTTGACGAAATTTGGACTACATAGTTTGTTTGTAAAAACAATTTAAAGGTGTCTAAACATTGGCTACTAATCAACTTTCTTGAGTATTGTCGACAAACATCAACTATCGGTTTCATAAATTTACATTTATATAGTTAGTGAAATAACTTATATAAAGGTGTACAAATGATGAACGGCTTAGAGTTATGCATTAGATCAAAAGGTTGACATGGAGTTTAAAAGAGTAAAGTTAACAATGATGTTGTCAGCTGATAGACGATGGAAATCTTAGCATTATAAGGGTAAAATAAAAATAGTCAAAGAAACATTAACAAGAGACAATTTTACGACGTATGAGTGCGTGTGTGCGTGCGGTGTGCGAGTTTGTTTGTGCCCTTGTCTTTCTGTGTTTGTGTCTTACTGCGTTTGTGCCTTTCTATGTTTGTGTATTTCTGTGTTTGTGTTTTTTAGGTTTGTGTCTTTATATATGTGTTTGTGTTTTTCTGTGTTTGTGTCTTTATATATGTGTTTGTGTCTTTCTATGTTTGTGTCTTTCTGTGTTTGTGTCTTACTGCGTTTGTGCCTTTCTATATTTGTGTCTTTGTGTGTTCGTGTCTTTCTGTGTTCGTGTCTTTCTGTGTTTGCGTCTTTTTGTGTTTGTGTCTTTATATATGTGTTTGTGTCTTTCTGTGTTTGCGTCTTTTTGTGTTTGTGTCTTTATATATGTGTTTGTGTCTTTCTGTGTTTGCGTCTTTTTGTGCTTGTTTCTGTCTATATTTTTGTAATTCTGTGTTTGTGTTTTTCTGTGTTCGTGTCTTTCTATGTTTGTGTATTTGTGTGTTTGCGTTTTTTTACGTTTGTGTCTATATATGTGTTTGTGTCTTTCTGTGTTTGTGTTTTTTGCGCTTGTGTCTTTTTATGTTTGTGTATTTCTGTGTTTGTGTATTTCTGTGTTTGTGTATTTCTGTGTTTGTTTCTTTCTATGTTTATGTATTTGCTGTTTTCATGGCTTTCTGTGTTTGTGTCTTTCTGTGTTTTTCCTTTTCTATGTTTGTGTATTTCTATGTTTATTTCATTCTGTGTTTGTGTCTTTCTGTGTTTGTTTCTCTCTATGTTTGTGTTTTTCTGCGTTTGTGTCTTTATATATGTGTTTGTTTCTTTCTATGTTTGTTTCTTTCTATGTTTGTGTATTTATCTGTTTGTGCCTTTCTATGCTTGTGTATTTCAGTGTTTGTGTCTTTCTGCGTTTGTGTCTTTATATATGTGTTTGTGTCTTTCTGTGTTTGTGTATTTCTGTGTTTGTGTTTGTGTCTTTCCGTGTTCGTGTCTGTATTTTTGGCTGTATTTGCGTATGTGTGCGTGTGTATGTGTTTGAGCAATACTGTTCATTCTGGGTAAACATTCGTTTCTTCCCCTATATATTCCGTTCGTAATCGTGTAATAAACGACGGCTATTCGTTCGAGTGATCTTTTATCTCTATTTAACCCGCACAGTGGTCCGCTGCTCATAATCCGATAATAGTCGACCACTTAGTATTTCTCGTTCTAGTGATCGTCGTCGGGTCTTGGCGATTTACAGGCAGTCCTTGAACTGTGATCTGCGTCGAGCAGTGCCCAAGAGGTACTTCGGGAAGCGCTCTCAATCCGCGGGCAGTGGGGTGGGAGCTGCCCTCCGCTGAAGGGATGGAGGGAGGGTGGAACGGCGACACCGTGGGAGTGAGGACATGCGAAGGGAGGAATGGTTGGCAGTAGCATGGGAGATTGCTGGTTGTGAGTGGTGAAGGAAAGAGGAAGGCACAGAAAAGCCAAGAATTTGCTTTTTAAAGCCGAAACAATTTTTATATAGTATTCATTCACATGGTATTTAAGGTGTTCAACAGGGTTGTTTCATTACTAATCGGCGCCCATGTTTTGTATTTCAAACGGAAGCTATACTTGGAAGAAAACTTTTCACTCATCAATTTCTGTAGGTCTCTTTTGGCATTTTGGGGTAATTTTTATTACTTTTTCAGTATTTCGACTTGATTGCCCCTCGTTGTCAGCAATGTTGTTTTCCGCTTCACGTATAATAGACTACGTCAGACTCAGAACAATCTTCAACTGACCTACTACGGCTGGAAGGGAACTATTGCAAATCGATTGACGACATTTTTGTGTGTTTACGCATAGGCTAATTGTCGTTTCCGGATATAGACGTCAAGAGAATTATAAAGGACCGACACCTATCTGATTTGGGAGGCATTCGACACCTTTAAATTGTAATTTCCAAAATGTATTTAACACAAATTCTATCAATTTCGATCGGGTAAACACCGTACACCGTTGGCGTAATAACCAAATAAGAATTTCCATGAGTATTGTTACATCAGAGGCTCATATTAACCGTTTTCTGTGCACGACACACCTACACTTACAACCAACCATGCAATTAATATCGTTAAAATTAAGGTATATTAAACTTAGACTAGATCAATTTTAAATTGTTAAAAATGTTGGGAAACAGCTGACACTGAATGCTTTCTAGCTTCTAATTATTCTAGGATTCTAAATTCCACTGATTACGTCTTTTTATGACTCTACTTAAGATACTTTAAAAATTTATAGCCTAGCAGACAATGGGATTTTTTCTCATGGAGTTTTGTTGTTTAGGGTTTTGATAAGGGAGCACATAAATAACTGACTTGACCTCACCCTCCCTAGCTTTTTCAACAAATGGCGGCTGAGATCCACTACCGGCATTGTCTCCATCGGTTTTTACCACCACCGTTCGTGCGTTTGTTTGTTATGGCCTAGACTACTGCAACTCACTTTCTCATGGATCTCCCAAACAGCACCGTCCACCTTCAATCGGACTTCAATCAGATTTATATTTATATTTATATTTTTTTATTTATATTCATAGCTCGACTATCTCGTTTTGCGCATATTTCTGTATGCATAATAATTATGTTTGCAGTCACTGGTTATACACACTGGCTATACCTAACATTCACACATCCACTACATGGTCCTCGTTTTGGCCTATAAAGCACAGCTGGGAAACGCCCTTAGATACCTCTCAAACTATGTAGAAGCGTATACGTCTGCATCTTTATCTCGATCAATGCGCTGCTGTCCTAATCGTCTTGATCTTCTTGTTACCAGGACTAGGACTGCTCTTGCCCAACATCGGGCGTTTGCAGTGGTTGACGGTTAACCCTTCCATTTGGAATGACCTTCCTCATGCACTATGGACTAAAACTGATGAGTCCTCACCAGTCCCTGATTCTTTATATTTATTTCTTTTCCACGGAGTTTTCATGCCGTAAACGATTCCGAATAGTCATTCTTCGAGAAGTGCTATATAAATCCATAAATACAATATGATACAATTCAATAAAGTTGACCAAAAATGTTCTCAATTGAATGGATATTGGATAAGCGTTGCCAATCATTATGGAAGGCGCTAAGGCATAACAGTGCCGTTACTTTAATAATTATAACAACTGTGATTATGACCATGCCATTCTGCGACGTAATTTGTTTACATTGATCATGACTACAGTCGATTTGACGTGATATCAGGGTGTCCCCCTGGATTCTAACCTGGCATCAAAATTTAAGCAGCCGGTCTAATTGCCACCCTTGGTTTGGCGAAGCTTATCCGGATAAGTTCGTCACTCTCGCTCGTCGTTTTTGTGTGGAGCCAGGAAGTTTACAAGGATTCACATGGCATGCTATCCGACATGCTTTGCCTACGATGGACTTCCCGTCTTCCACCTTCCACTCCAATGTCCGCGACCTTGGCGTAGTCCTTGTTAGCACTCCCACCTTTTCGGAACACACTGCCAATCTTACTTAGCCTATACATTATAAATACAGGTACTTCATATATTATGCACCTGAGACGGTTCGAGCAATCCGACGCTCTGCTTGTCTCATCCTCTGTCTTGTACACATCGATAATTCAAGACTTTATCTGCTGCAGTATGATTGATTGCTGCAACTCCCTCCTGGTCGGCCTCTCAAAAGTTCATCTCCGCTTCCCGTCAGTTCTAATTGCAGCTGAGAAACTTCGTCCCACATCTCTTCCTTCGTGTTTGAAAGCTTCACTGTCTTCCCTTATTGCTCAATTTCAGTTCGAGGTTCTTGCTTTGATTTGCCGATCTTATACTCTGTACTAGCTCCTAAGTATCTTTGTGAGCTATTCGTCTGCCGATTTAAACAATAAACATCCTGGCTTCGTTCATTTGAATCACGTGATAGACTTCAGTGGTGGCGTCATTGCCTTGAAGCCGGAAGGTTCGAATCCACCTCGCCGCGTAAGGACCTTGGGCAAGTCCTTCACTCGCAATTGCTCAGCGCTTCGGCGTGAAACTCCGATGCAGTGTCCGCTCTGCATTCGGGAGCGCTTCTGAGTAGAGAGAGCTTGAAGGGGCGCTATAACAAGTGTACATACAAAAAAAACAAAAAAAACATGGTCTTCTTGTCCCGCGAGCAACGATTATACATGTATAGCCTAATACTTAGCTTAAAACTCAAGATCTTTCTTTCATTGGTCTTAGGTTTTGAGACCATCCCTCTCCATTGACACGTTCTTTGATAACAACTGGCATCTCTAGCTCATCTCTCAGATGTCTCAAAACTGTTTTCTTTTCTGTGAGTATTTAACAATCGACTCAGATTGGGATGCACTGTGAAAGGCGCTTTATAAATTTATAATTTTGATGTAGTCAATAGAATGAAAGACTTGTTGCCGAGTTCAATAGGTGGCGCTAGCATAACAGAAGGTGACCAGCAAAACATCTCCTAATGCAGGTGTCTATTATACCGTGAAGTAATGCAATGTAATGTAAATCTTCGAGAATTTCTAAGCGCCCAAAAAAGCCACGTCATAGAGACCAGCTTATTTACCGGCGCTATATCGAATCAAGTCTGCAATAGCCAGAGCCAGGGTTGTTTTTAAGGAATTTTTAGAACTGCACATCCTCTTCTCTCCTTTCTCATCCTCTATGGTAAATTACTCGCAATCTGAGGGAAATTACCTATTTTTTACTAGTTTTACTGCACGAAACGTGACGGAAGTGCTTCTACAACTGCACGAATCCATTTAGAACTGCACATTTTGTGTAGAACTGCACGTTAAAAAAAGCCCTGGCCAGAGCTGCCTTTTTCGTGATGAAGTAGTAGTAATAATGCCTAATCACATCCAACCGGCAGTACCGGCTTCTTGTTGCAATATTTTTTTTATTGAAACAATCCGGTTGACAGGCCGCAACCGGTTACAGTGTGGGCCTACAGCTTGTGATGTCGGAAAATGCAGCATCACTGCCACACAACAGTCACAACTCCCTAAAAAACGATAGATCCATGGTTCCCAACGTTTCAATTATATCGAAATCGGTAAACGTGTAGTTTAGCGTCGTAAATTATTTTCAACAACGACCTCTGCCGTCGTAACTAAAACTCAAGCATGTGTAGTAATTTTTTGCTCAACTCGTTGAATCATGAAAAACGAACGCACCTCTTTTACAATTAATGTTTTTTTGTTATAATTCATGCAGACGGCAGTTTATTGTTGCGTTTCATCTGCCTCCAGCTTAGTAGGCAAGTTTGTACATGGTCCAATAATCTTCTTCTTTTTTCTCTTCCATCAGTTTCCTGACGATGAGGCCCCTATGAAGTTTCTCCACATTGTTTTGTCCCTGATATAGTTTCGCCCACCATGGTCAAGTTCGTGTTCTTGCATTGCAAATCTTCCTTGCTATAATTGTCTATCCATTTCTTTCGTTGTCTCCCTCTGCTCGTTTCTCTTTCAACATGTCCATTTAAGTGGTAATCTTTTGTCATCCATCCTTTCGACGTGACCATACCACTTAAGTCTTCTCTTTTGTATCTTTTCTACTACTGTTTCCTCTGCTCATATAGTTCCTTCCTTGTTGTTGTGTTTCTGATCTTGTCTTTTCTGCTTAAGCCCTTGATTCTCATTAGCCAATTCATCACCAGCAATTTCTTTTCATCTTCTTTCATCAAGGTCCAGCATTCTGATCCATACAACAAGACTGGTTCCACCAAGGTATAGTAGAGCTTCATTCTAGTTGTCGTATAATATCCGCAGTGCCAGTCCAAAGCCGTATATAGCAAAGGAGGAGGAGGAGGGTGACGCTATTATATATGAAATCATACAGCATCGTTAAGCTGAAATTAATCGTGACATTTCACTTGTGCTCTATGAAGCTATATATATTGAGTGTTCATTAGTTGCATCTTATGGTGGCGTTCCTATCCCGTACTCTCCAGTAGGTCTTAAGATGAGCACCTTGTCCATTCTGATGTCACGTCGCATGCCTATCACTATTCAGCGTTGATTGATTGTTGGATCTTATCTAACGACACTTTATTGAAGCAAGTACTATCAACGACGCCATCCTCCTCTGCTCAAGCTCGGGACTGGCTCCGCCACGGTTTTATAGGTTAGAGGTCGAAACTTGGTAGTATCGGTTAACAACATTGTAAAGATTTCTGCATTGTGGCCGTCGTTGGTTGGTTTGTTGCAGTTTAACGTCACTGTATGGTAACAAAGACCCTTAGCGTCGCCCTCCTCCTTTAACCAGGCTTGGGACTGGCACTGGCAGAGTGAAACCAGGGGCGGAGTTATGGCCGTTGTTTACAGTGACAAGCTTTTGAAGTGGTCCGCATTTATATAATTATGTTTAATAGCTAATGTTTTAAAGGTATCTAACAACATTGTGATTCTTGCATCTCGGGTTGCAAAACTATAACAATAATATTATTGAAAATGGCGGCCATTGTGAGCGCCATCCTGGTTTTCAGAGAGAGCTTCTGAATGATTGTTTGGCACTTTTGGTATGTTATTCAACTCGTACTCCTACACATATAATTCTGAAAATTTTAGCTTGTTATGAGCTATTTCAACATTTTTATTTAATGTTCCTAGAAACATTCCATTTTTTCAACTGACACCATATCACATTTTTCTTAGAATTTCTTCCTGAACTCACAAATATCTTTCGTTTGCTTGTAGCACCAAAATGCTCAGTAATCCAGTGGTTCTCAAACTTCTGCAGGCCGCGGACCGGCAATAATTTTTTGCTGAAGCTCGTGGACCGCTATGCTTCGGGGACCGCTAACTGAAACGTCGACGGCAAAAAAGCAACCTATAATAATTACTATTAGGCTACACAAGGACTATTATAAAGTTGTTTATAATTAGGGCTTTGTTTCAATAATTAATTCATATCCTACTAGCATGTTATTTATTTCTCAATTTAATTATAAATTCAAAAGTTAAACTCATAGTTTAACTAATTAAGAATTTTCATGATTTTCTACGCTCGGACTCCTCGGAGTGTTTGAGCGGTAGGCAGCGGCTACGTGCTCTTCTGTAAAAAATCTGCCTAGTTAGGTTTGTTTGCGTTTGCTCATCTTTAAAATGCTTCAAACACATTGTTTATAATTTCAAATTTTATATATGTTAGAAATAAATCTACATCTAGTAATGCGTTTACTTGATTATCGCTCACCATATAGATTAGCAAAAAAATAAGCAAGAAACCATGCTGTGACGAATAGAAGCCGACTGCAGCTATTATAGATGTAAATTCAGAATGAATTTAGATTGTTGAATGCGCCATCTGGAATAATGTAAAGCGCTTACAAAAAAAATATATAAAAAGTTGAAACACTTGGACAGATATTTGGATAAATTTTGGACAACTATTTGAATAATTTCACAATTTCACACAAATAAATTGATAATTACAATTTATGTTAACTCTGATCCACGGACCGGCGCTCAGTACTCGGCGGACCGGTGCCGGTCCGCGGACCACCACTTTGAGAACCACTGCAGTAATCGATGTTAGATCGCTAAGAGTTCGGACTATCGTCAACTTTACCCGTGATAAAACATCAGGTTTTTGAAATTTCTTATTAAATAGCGCCCGGAAGACATAGTTCGTAGGTGTCCAATGAAATGGGTTAGTCATACATGTAGAGTCGTATCAACAAATGCACTAGCTTGAGATTTCTACTGTTCAAAATTATAAATGTATACACAGAAGGCAAATGATTTCTTGAAAATGAAGAAATACAATAACTAGAAAAATTCCTTGACCTTACTCAATAATATTGCTTCTAGCCTGCATTTTTCAAAACTCTTGAATAATTTCAATCTAAAGTTTTCAAAACAGCTATAATCACAATCATGTAAATTTTTGGTCACTTCCAATTTTCAGCAATAAACAATCATTGAATTTCTATTAAAAATGAACATTACCATTGAAATTACCATAACTATAATTTATACTAATAAATTAATTGCGCCACCTTGCGACTACCGGCGTAATCACTCGTCATGCTGTAGCCATCTGGCGAATGTTGAGCGAACGTAAAGCCACTGACGTCCACACACAGTTCTTGACGACCAGCATGAAAACAAGAACTGCGTTTGGACAATCAGCGCCAGAACCGTGTTCACGACTGACCAATCAGATGCCACGATAGCAGAAATGCTCCGTCCACCAGCTGCAGCTACCATGGCAACCGGTAATTTATTCAACGCGTCACTGCAGCCAAGAAACATCAGCAGTCGTCTTTTAGAGCCTGTGTCATCAGATCGCTCACTAGCAAGACCGATTGGTTGATTTCCCAACCGTTCATATCGGCTGAATCTACAGAACTTTGAGAAAATTGACATCTTCTTCATTTCCTGACTTGAATTCCAGGTGTAAAGGAAAAGAGAGTTTCTTGGCGTTGTTGTTCGATTTTTTCCGATATTTCGAAACGTTGATAATTAAAAAGTCAGCCTGAAAATGCACCTACAATCAAAAATGAAATCGTCAAGCATAGCGTATGCCTAAGTATACAAGCTAGCAATATAAACTATTGGTTGATAAATGGCTATGTATAGATGAGTAATGAGATCAACTGTGTCATGGCAAAGATCATTATCGTCGCCATCTTCCTTTTATCCGGACTTGTGACTAGTAATGCAAACCCAAGCAGTGGGGTAAATCCGACATTTGGCACAATAATTTTTTCGAGAGTTCAGCAACGACTTATGGCAACAAAGGATCGTTGCCGTCGACAGAAATGTTTTTGGCTTATTTAGCTTTCCACGCATGAATTTTATCAACGAGAAGAGTGGCTTCCATGGCCTTTAACCCTATCTTACAACGGTCAGTATGATTTAACTGACGATTATGAATGACGTAATTTCTGTCATTTTGTCGGCCAGAAATGGACGTAGCGTAGCAGGGGTGGGTGGATCCAGATTTGACGAGGGCTTATGACAACAGTGGCGGCTACCATCGGAAACATTTGTTGGGTATAATACAGTGGTTGTGGTATTTGCAGTCTAACGTCACTGTGGGGTAACAAAGACCATTAGCGACGTCCTCCTCCTTTATCCAGGCTTGGGACTGGCACTGGCAGAGTGCGACTAGTGGCGGAGTTAAAACGGTTAAAACGGCTATAGATAGAGTTATAGGTAGTCTAGATAAAATAGGTAGTCTAGATAATATATATATATATATAATATATATAAAATTATATATATATATATATATATATAATATAGGTAGTCTAGATAAAAAGATTCAGAGTTCTTTTCAAATCTGAAAGCTATCCTGCCACTCATTTCGCCGGTGACACGAAACGGAGTATCCCCCCTGAAACCTATCCGGGGGGATGAATTAATCTATCCCCCGGATGGAATTAACCGGTCTATACTATCCCCTTTTTTGAAAAATGAGCATAATAAAATTTTTTATGCTGTAATCAAAATTCAAAGTGACTCTAATTGTTTTAAGTGTCCTAAGCAATGCTCAGATAAAGGCAACTCGAATTTATTTAGTGACTCTGAGTGTTTTTAAGTGTTTTAAAAGTTTTATGTGCTCTAAAAACAGGGCAAAAGAAATTCTATAGTAAGAATAAACATTCTTCTAAGTGTCATTGTTCAGCATAAAGCAGATAAAAATTAATTTGCCCAAAAAAAACACGCTTTTTGTAATTCGGGGGGATACAATTAATACGGGGGATACTCTATTTCGTGACACCGGCATAGATTGGAAAGTAAGGAGCGTCCAGGCACTTTAAGCGCTGTGAATAACTGATGTTCCACATTATACACATTATTTATTTTTTTATTTAACCAAAGTTTAACGTCGTCGTATGACATCAAAGGCCGTTGACGACAATTTACAGCTTATACAGTGTAGTAACAATGAATTTATGACGTCCAAGTTAACCATAAAAATATTATAACGTTGTCATAACAATATCATTGTTCATCAAGTGTTAACATAATATTATTGTACGTTGTCTTATAGCGTTCATGGTTTAGTAGCAGACTGGTTAACAGTTAATAAGCTTACAATTTATGCCAAATATTTTGCTTGGGTACATTCATTAATATGTTGCAGTAATTGTCACATGCAAGCTATTTCACAAACTTTTCTTGATTACCATTCTTAAAACAAGTTTGATTTAAAAGCTTCTACATTTCAGTAAAAGAAATTCTTAAACAGGTTAATATGAGATATAATTTTGCTCTAACAAGAGCAAAGACGACTAACAATATCCAAACACAATCATGTTACAATGGCATGACATTCAATATTAACATCAACAACAACAACAACAACAACAAAGCACATTTACGATCAGTTTCTCAATGCATTGTCACATCAAAGAAATATTTTTTATATCTTATTTTGTTATACTAAACAATTGTACTTCACAATTTAATCTATTGAATCCTTGAAATCAACCATCATATGAATTTGGTTTTTAAAATTTTATTTTTCATTAGACACATGTACTTCACGAAAAGAATCAACAACAAATATTTAGAGAAGAAATAAACTCAGAAGCAAAGCAGAGCTTCCAGGCACACGAGATATGCATCTTTTGATAAGTTGGTCATGCACCATGTACAACTTCTTACATGGGCTTATAAACGACAGTATTTACACAACTTTTCCTTTAGTTATTTGGTTTATAAGCCTATAAACTACACTTTGCATATAACCGTCATCAAGTAAATTCTTAGTATTGAAGTCTAACTTAAAAGCAGCACATGCATTTCTTAGTACGTCAGATATATTTTCTTTTTTTACAAGTTAACAATAAATGATCTATGTTCTCTGTAACATTACATGAATTACAAAGACCACTGTCATGCTTCTTCATAAGATAAAGTCTTTCATTTAGGTTTACTTTCCCTAACCTTAGTCTTGACATTTGGACCTCTTTCTTTCTATTAAGGTCAGTAAATTTCAGACTTGTGTTCACTACTGGGCATATATATTTATAGTGATAACCCTTAGATTCACTATCATAGTAGTTCTGCCACTTGTCAACTACATACAATTTTACAATTGAAAAGACTTCTTGCAGTTCCAGATAGTTTGTTGCATTCACAATTGGCATACTCAGGGATTGTTTGGCTAAGGCATCAGCCTTTTCATTACCTAATATATTAACATGACTAGGAATCCAGATCAAATGCACTTTACTTATTTTAATTTGGTTAAATGTATTTATTGTTTCTTGTAATAGAAGTGGTCGGGACTTTGTATATGAATTCTTAATGGAAGTAAGAACACTTAAAGAGTCAGAGAAGATAGCAAAGTTTTTAAGGTCCTGGTTTTCATTTTTTGATATCCAGGAAAAGACTTCTTTGATAGCAGTTAGTTCAGCAGCAAATATGCTAGAATTATCACAAAGACGAAGTTGTTTATCTAAATTTAGGGTAGGGATTGTGTAAGCAGCAGCGACTAAATTCTCAACTTTTGAACCATCTGTATATATGTGTGTATAGGTAGGATATTTGTTTATATGTTCTAATGATATAAGATTTAAAAGTTCAGGATTGTCGTGTTTCTTACTTATTTCTTTGTGGAGAGTGATATCGACGTCAATGTCATTATTCAGCCAAGGAGGAGTTGCAGGAAAGGTGGGAGCTTGAAAAGGAATATTAATAGAAGAGAAAAAGGTATGAATTCTCATATACGTGGATTCTGTTCCGAATTCATTTGTCCAATGCGGCTCGTAAGCAGATCTGAGTGGGTGATTGGAATTTCCCAAGATTTTTGTACCCAATCTTAGAGAACTCTGCAGTCTTCTCATCCCTAGAGGCATTTCTCCACACTCATTCTGTAGTGCTAAAGAAGCGGTACCTTTGGCAGCTCCACAACACAATCTTAGCGCCTCAATCTGGAGTGATGTTAACTTATCTAGATGCGATTTAGGTGCTGAAGCATAAGCTACATCGCCATAGTCAATAACAGATCTAATAAGGGCCCTGTATATGTGGAGTAGGGCTTTTTTCGAAGCTCCCCAATGATTACCAGATACTGCTCTCATGAGGTTCATACGGTTTTTACACTTAGCAATAACATAATCTATATGTGGTTTCCAGGATAACCTATGATCAAAAATTACCCCAAGGAATTTAGCTGTTTTTTCAATTTTAATGGTTTCATTCCCAACTTTTACGTTAATGTTTCCTATCTTGCCTTTCTTAGTAAACAGAACTCCTATAGTTTTACCAACAGAGATTTTAAAACCATTCCTATTGCACCAAACATTAATTGCATCCAATGACAACTGAATTTTTTTTACACATTATTTGTGTATATATGTTTACTTAAATTACTAACCACTAACAAATAAAGGTGTACAACGAAATTAACTCATCGACGACTGGAGGGCATTGGTACTCCCACCCCAACGCAGCGCTGAAGATTTAGTGAGAAATAAATATTACGCGACATCCAATTTATGTGTAATATCTTATTCTAACAAGTCTACAACCAATCACATTGTCTGGAACAACTGAACTGAAGTGCCAGTATGGCGATAGTAAAGAACCTCATTCGAAGTTCGAATACAATGTCATGCTTATTGCTCGAGAACAGCTCTTACGACGTGTTTAATTTAGCGCTGCAGCCCTCTAGCGAATGTTACAATGAAAACTTGTTCACGCTACATTCGCTAGGTGACGGTACTTCTCAATGCAACCTGTGACATAAATTTGTCCAAGCGTAAACGACCGGCACAGTAAGAAACATGAAGAGAACAGTCATAGTGTGCCTACATTTTCTTGACCTCGGTATGAGTTTGAAAAGCTTGCTCTTTCATTATGTTTATATAGTGATGTCTTGCCGGAAGTGCCTCTGAGAAGTTTCTCTTGGGGTGGCAATTTACGAACGTGATGATTACAATTGCACCAAAAGATTGCTGACCCCAATAAAAAATTGTTGTTCTTAATTATTAATTAAGTTCGGAGTGAATTCAGAATAATTTATCTTCTTCTAGCCTGATAGGCCGATTAATCCAATACTTTACGAATAACATCATCAGGTGAATGTAGTTAATAGCCGTATTATCTGTATCATCTGTATTATCTGTATATATAATCTATATTATCTATATTATCTCTATTACAGCTCAGTCGGCATTGTGCAAATACAAAGACCAATTTCATCGCCCCTCTTTCACCCAAATTTCTGACCTGATTTGATTGATATTAATAAATAGTAAATGATGTCAGCTGCTGTTTAACGACAATGTGTGTCATGACAAAGATGGTCATCGTCGCCCTCCTCATTTATCCAGATCTGGGACTGGCACTTCATGTACAAGCAGTGATAAAGTTCAATGTTCGAGAGTTCAACCGAGGTTTTTGACCGCAGAGGTCGTTGCGGTCAATAAAAATAATTTCTCATGATCATTAGAGGTTCTACGAAATAGCAAAGAGTGGAACGAGGCATTTGCTGTTGTTTCCGCTTGACAAAAGTAGTTTCGCGTTTGACATCTATAATAGAACTTCGAGGCTTGTTTTATTTATGCCAATCGCGACTGTCTTTCAGTTTTTTGCTCATAACTTTTTTGTTAATAGGAAGCTAGAAATACAAGTCACAAGACTGGATGAAGCAGGAGGGCGACACCATTGATATTTCGTTCAGACAGTGTCGATAAACTTAAACTGATGCTAAAAAGCTGTATTATGCAATAGAAACGGTGAAACTGATACATAAACAAGACATGGATTGCAGTGGTAGAGTTACTCAGCACTTATACTTATCTCCTACTGAAACGTAAATTTCGAAATCTATGCTTATTTAAGGGTAACTTAGATTACAAATAAAGGTGTGTTACAAAATAGTCGCCCAGACGACTACATAACTGTGAGGATATGGATTACATTTTAACCAGATAATAATTATAGTGATCAATGAATTTTTCGCTATGAGCAATTTATGTGTAACATCTAACTATAACTGACAGCCAATAACGTTGCCTGCGATAATCAAAAGCCTAAAAATGAATTATACCAGTTATGCGGCAGTAAAGGATCCATAGGCGGAGTTTATCAGGGGCTGGAGGGGCTAAGCCCCCCAAGAAGATCCAGATTCATCTTTTTTACCGTGTAAATGGTTTCTTTTCCCGGGCTTAGCCCCCCCAAGAAGGCTTTAGCCCCTCCAAGAACGGAAACCAAACTCCGCCCATGAAAGGATCTCACCTATGGCGACAGCGTGTACAGATTTCCAAGTCCTTCGAGCAGGGTCGTCTTATCCATTAGGCACAGAAGGCAATTTACGTCTAAGGCCTACGCATTTTGTAGGTGGCCTACGAAAGTCAAAAAGAAGTCATTGAAACAAAAATTTACCCAGCGCCCGAAAAAAGGAAAAAATATAGACTATACAAAGTTAATGGCCCTAAATTTTGTAGGCTAATGAAGCAGTTCAAGTTAAGCTGAGTCACATTATATTAACTCTATATTGACCTTTATTATATCTAGCATTATGACAATAACATGAAACGTCTTTAAATGTCATTTCTCACATAAGTGCTCATGAATGATGAATGAAAAATGAGTTCACGTGAGTGACATGGCGTCAAGAAATAATATGAATAATTATGTTTTGCTCTAAAGCCAAGTTGGCTCTTGGGTCTTACGAATACGAGAGTGCCTTGGTCCTACGACGATGTTAAAACGGCCTTCAAGGTCTATTTCACCCAAAGAACAACCCTCGTCCGCTTCTTGTGGCTAGAATTCACAATTTTAAACTTATGTGCAAAGATAATCAGAATTTTTCTCTATGGATTCTTTACAGACATATTACTAAAGCAAAACTAATGAATATACTCAATAACTGATTTATCACTCTTACTCAATTAGTTATATTTTGTATGCGCTTTATCAGGGGCTTCTATTCCCCCTAAGCAACCGGGCGCAATCCATCTTCTTTCCCCCCCTTTTCTGAAGCGGCCTTCCTCTATGTGTGCAATGTAATGTAATCAATGTAATGTAATGTAGCGCATGCCCTCCCTATTATAGTATGGGAATGAAGGTTTGTTTGGAGGGGGATAAACGAGCATCCAGCAGACGATCGCCGAAGCATGTGTAGCGCCGAGATGAGACCTGGTATGGGGAGGGAATGTGCCCCTCCCCATAAGAAATTTTTGCGATTTCCGCATTGCAATTTCAGCATTTTAAGAGCTTCTCTTAGCAAAATTGCTCTACTATTTCAGTGGAGGAATCGCTGCCAAAATTGGGCAGCCATATGTTTTGCGCCTCTGATCAGTGTAGGCCTACACTGAAGAGGTGTTACATAAATTTTTAGAGCACAATGCAATACAATAAAATACAATGTAGGTCCTACATTGTAAGCCCACGTAATAATGATGTTGCTTTACTCAATCAATCAATCAAATCAATCAAAATCATTTATTGATCCCACACTAAAAACATAACAAACAGAAAATAATGCAAGACAATTTATATTTAACATTGTAATGTATTCAATACAGAACTTTATTAGATAGAGAAGGGAGCAATAGGCCCTCCAGAAGGGACAAGTCCCGCTTAGTAGGGAGCCTATATACCATGATTAATTTAAGCAAGATGGTGGGGTATGATTAAATGGGGAAAGAACAGACGCTATAGTATATTACATAATAATTATTATACAGTATGAATAATATATGAAAGCATGTCTTAACTAAAGCTTAACTAAAGCTTAACTAATAAACCACAAAACTGAGATTAGGAGATGTAAATTAATGTGTGTGCACGTGCAAGGGTTTTAAAGTGGCTGAGGGATGTAACCAAGCGGATTTCTTTGGGTAAACTGTTCCAATTAATAGGGCCCTGGACTCCAAGCGAAAACTTACGGACATTAGTCCTAGCAAACACAGGTCTAAAATCATTACTGCTTCTAGTGCAAATCAGGTGCGGTGCAGGATCAAAATAGGAAAAGAATGATGGTGGAAGGAGGTTATTAATATATTTGTACATGAAAATGCAAGTTTGCAGAAATTTAATTTGGGTTATGTTTAGGAGTTTGTGTTCGAAGAATAACGGACTGGTGTGTGAATTTGGTGGAGATTTAGTTATCACTCTTATGGCCTTTTTTTACTAACTGTTGAAGGACCAAATTTGACTATCTGAAATTTGAAAGGTAACATTGGAGAGAAGCCATATCTAGTTGCAGGGCCGGATTAACAAATGTGGGGGCCCTGTTCGGTAAAACTGTGGGGGCCCAAACCTTACAGAAGCACGACAAAATGATTCACAAACACGTGTTAAATCAACGAATCAACATTCGTCTATTATTAATTCATTACTTATATTATTTTTAGCACTTATTATCAACAGGTCTTTTAGTCTAATAGCGTTAAACAACCGATAGGGGTCTATATCTTTTACGGTCTAAGAATATTAAAGTGATTCATGGTCAGTCATTCTCCTTACCAGCGCACAGCACTCGTACAAGCAAACACTGCAGACAGCAGAAGCTATTTTATGCCCCAAATAAATTCTTGGCTATGAAAATTTCTTGTAGATCTGCGGCAGAATAACGGCCAGGGCAAATGGTTCTTACCAGGGCATTTGGCCTGATTTGCCCTGCTGTGCATGGCCTCACACTGTTTACAAACTAAAATATATTTTCGCGGTTATGCCAGCAGTAGACCCTGGCTCAAGCTCCATCCTACTTATGTGAGCTTTCACCCCGGTGTATGCCTCTCTGGACAGCCGCTCACTGCACTCAGCTGCTCGTGGAGAATTTCTTGTTCTTTTTTGAGTAGTGTGACCATGCAACGACGAGCATTCTCGGTAGTGGGCAGTTATATGGAATAGCCTCCCCGTGGCTCTTTTGCTTCCCGTGACTCTGCTGACTCTTTCTTTCGTCTTCTCAACTTTTCTTTTTGACAGCGCCTGCGTTGGGAGCGCCTTCGAGTAAAAATCTGAGAGGGCGCTCTATATAAATTTACGAGATTGATCGAATTCGTAAAAATAGAGTGCGTACTGCATGTACTCAATGTTATTATCACGCCATCTCATAATGCATAGCATAGGCCTACCACTGGAGTTCCGATCAGGTGATGTATTAAGTGTTTAAATAAGCAAAAACGTATAACTCTTACTAGAATTTCTGACTGATTTTAAGATCAATCTGCCTTGCAATGAAAACTGCAATAAGGGCCCCCACATGTGCAAAAGTTGCATAATGCTAAAGTTACTAGTTTTTTTATAATTTGACAATTTTTTCATATATTTTAAACTCTGTTTACTGTTATAATTAGCAATGATGAAAAATTCATATTGCATGTGTGGGGGCCCCCTAAAGTGTGGGGGCCCCTGTTCGGCCGAACATGTCGAACATGCCTTAATCCGGCCCTGTCTAGTTGTGCAAAATAGTATTTGAATTAGTATTATTATTTTCAATTTTAATATGATTGTATTATTTATTAAAATAATAAAAACATAAATATAATCAGATAATAGGACATTTTTATTTTGGTATATTTTAGCTGCTATAGCATTTCATGTAATTCAAAAATGCAGATAGTAACCTAACTAAAAACTCAAAGTGTATAAAGTGTATACATTTTGCTAAAAACTATTAGGCCTATACCAGTTTGTCCAAATTTATATGGAAGGGAAGTATTTTCTGGGGGGATCTTCCTCCTAGTGATGCCTAGATTGAACGCTGCCCTCCATGTCCGACCTTCCCCCCCCCAACCGACGTGAATTTTGGCTGTCTTCTTATCCCCCCCCCTATTTTTCACTGGGCGCAAGCTGCGCCCGCCATGTATAGGGATAGAAGCCCCTGCGCTTTATCAACCCGTTTTTTTACAATGAAAAACATTGCCGTGAACTTGCATTTCTTAGTACTTATTCTATAAAGCGAGCGAATTTAGAATTTAAATATTTTGTTTGTAAGAAACGAATATAGTGTTGTCTCATAATGTTTATATAATATATGGAATTTATAAGTTAATGGTGTCTACGTGCTAGATAAATCATAGGGGCGCCAGTATTTGTTTGATTGTTTTTTTTGTACAATAAAACAATACACATGATCAATTCTGATACATGCTTGTAGCGGTTGAATGCTTCTTGCCAAACAAAACCTATTAAACAATGCTATGTATAATGATTAATGTAGGTAAGAATTAAGCTAGACAATATGTGGCGTATTGTAGATTATAATTAATATTACTTGTGGCATTAAGTTAGATAATAATAATAGCGCTACAACAATTGACTAAACATTACGGAGCGGCGGAAACCAGCGTTAACGAAAGCAGACGACAGGCAGTCATCGATGGAGCTGAGCAAGGCGATGGTCGAAAAGATATTTCGAACGATGGCGTCTGTCGGCAAATACGGAGCCAGTCGTTGGTAATTCGAATATCTGGAACTTGATTTATGGGTGTGGAAAGCGACACGTTGTCGACTTGTCCCACTGTCGAACTTTGAGACGTTTGAAGCGAAGTTCCGAGGCGAAGCGAGTGAACTGTGCAAAGCAGTGTGACTCTTGGCGACGATTTGCGAATCGGTCGAACGTTGAAGTTGGGATCGAACTCAGAAGCGATCCGTGGTGAAACATTTGCAGCAAGACGAGGAGGAAGAATCGGTTGAGCGACGGGTGAATTCCTATGCTCGACGAAATCCGAGGAAGAAGGAGAAACACGCTGGGTTACTGTTTCAAGCTACAGTACCCATCGACAAGCAACTACCGAGAAATCTGGACTGACGGCAATTGAGAAGATCGCGACCTTCTTCAACTTTCCCTTCAATCCATTTCCCGCGGAAGTGAAAAGCATTTCTACATCCACCAGAAAGGACGATGTGGAAAGATAAGAAATAAACATAATATTATTATAATTAATACGCCACAAATAGGTAGATAAGATTCTTTTCTTTGAATTGCATTTATTGATTGAAATGTTATTTTATATTATATCTTTATATGAATCACAGTCTCATTTGTTCTAGGTCGTAGGTTGCTATTATACCATTATTCACCCAACAGCCTCTGAGCATAAAGTTCACCCTTAATATTCTAGACTTAATAAATCCTGAATATAGGGGTAGTGACAATAGTGGGGGCCCACGCCGGGATATTTTAGACAGTTAAAAATGTCATTTGAGTATTGTTATAGTGGCAAACTTTGAACAATTGTTGCTAGTGATTATTAGAGAGACAATTTGAACTAATTGGCATCTGAGTTGAAGTAGTACATTGCTTATTGAAAAGTACACAATAGGTTGTGTAAACTTTTAGATTTTAGCTTTTGTGGAACTGAATTTCTCTTTGTAGAATTGAACAATTTCTATCTGTTAGAAATTTATATAGTGCACGTTGTAGCCTATATTTGTAACAAGTGAAAAATCATAAGTAAGACAGTAAGCATGTCTGTTACTGATTTCGAAGCCTGGTTGGAAATTGCCAAACAGATGAACATGGAGGGAGATGAGATGAGAGCCTTCATAAAAGAGAGACAGGCGGAACTAAGGCAAGAGAGAGTAATTGAGAGGGAGATTGCTAAAGAGGCGAAGCTAGCTGAAGCTGAATTAAAGAAAATTGAGATAGAAGCAGCAGCAGAAACGAGAAAAGCTGAAGCAGCAGCAGAAGTCAAGAGACTTGAGATAGAAGCAAGAAAAGCAGAGATGGAAGCTGAAGCAGCAGCAGCAACGAGAAAAGCTGAAGTAGAAGCAATCAGGAGTGCTGAAGCAGAAGCCAGATTGAATCGTGAAGCAGCTGAGACAGAAGCGAGAGAAAATCGCTTGGCAACAGAAGCCAGAGAGCAGCGCGAACACCAGTTAGAAATAAAGAGACTTGAAGCACAAGTGAGAATGCGTGAAATTGATTCAAGAGGGGAGCAGAACCGAGAGCACGATAATGACTACATGAGGATCGGTGATGGTCAACAACAGGGAGACCACCGAGAAAGCAACAAAGGAATTAGAAATATCAAATTTCCTATTTTCAACGAATCAAAGGATTGTTTAGATGCCTACTTGTTGAGATTCGAGCGAACATGTGTGGCTTATGAAATCAGAAAGGAAGTTTGGTCATTAACGTTAGCGAGACATTTGGAAGGCAGAGCACTGGAAGTATACCAAAGGTTATCTGCAGATGAGGTGCAAGATTACGAGTGTTTGAAGACTCAGCTTTTGAAGAGATTTCAACTGACGGAAGGTGGTTACAGAAACAAGTTCAAAACCAGTAAAATGGAATCAGGAGAGACACCTTCTAGTTTTGTGCATAGATTGAGAAGGTACATGCAACAGTGGTTAGCACAAGCGGGATTTGAGAGAACTTATGAAGGAGTGGAAGATCTCTTGTTGAAAGACCAGTTTTACCTGACATGCAGTACTGAACTTCGTATGTTTATAAAGGAGAAAGGCAAGATGAGTTTGAAGGACATGTTAGTTTGTGCGGAATCACACATTGAAGCACATGGTTATAAATACAGCGAGCAGTCTGCAAAACCAGATGTGAAATTCCATGGCGACAGGTTGAACGGTAGACCGTTTGAACACAGACCCAAGGAACAGTCTGGGTACAATCTAAACAGGAGTAGAAGCGATGGGAAGATAAATCAGGGTACACATCAAAACCGAGGGTTCAGCAGGGAAAGAGAAATTGCAACTGGACATAAGGTTATTTGTTTTTTCTGTGGAGAACAAAACCATAAGGCATATCAATGCCCAAAGAAGAACAGAGGTACATTTAAACACACTGCAGCAGCAGTACAAATATTTGAAAGTCGAGCACACTTGGTTAAGCCGGAAAGTGAAATACAGAGAGTGGTTGAAGTTACAAGAGGAGAACAACAGATGAAACAAGGTGAACATAGTAAAATACCACCAATGTACATGGCAGCCAGTGCAATGGTGATAAAAGACAATGATGGATGTATTAGTCTTGAAGACAAGAGTGAATACCAAGTAACAGTTAATGGAAACTTAGTGGGATGCTTATACGACACAGGCGCAAGTTGCTGTATCGTAAAACGTTCTTTGATAAATGAAGAAGCATTGACTGGTGAAGAAACACATTGTGTTTTAGTTGACGGAAGTTTAAGATGTTTCCCGTTGGCTAAGGTGTACATAGAGAGTGAACACTTTAATGGTGAAGTGCAAGCGATGGTGATGGAACAGCCGATAAAACCAGTAATAATTGGGAAAATCAAAGGATTGAAGTACATGGTTAAAGATGAGAGAACTGAGAATGTGACAAATCCTGAGCCAAAAGAAATAAATGAGAATAGTACTGAAGTGGAAAACAAAGGAATATTGATTAGAAAAACAGGACATGAAGAAAGACCTGTTGGTGCAAAGAAAACAGTGAGATTTTATGACAATGCGATAAGGAATCAAGATGAAAAATTAATGACAGTAGCAGTTGTGGAAACAAGAGCAGAAGCTAAAAAGGTAGCAAAATATAGACCATTAAAAGTTGAGGAGATGCCGAACTTGAATGTGTCAGTAAAGGAGATACAGGAGTTGCAGAGTCAAGATGAGACAATGACAAAACAAATGGAAAGAGCAATTGAATGGGATGATAATGAAGACAACATAGAAGATAATCCATATGTGATAAAGAAGGGATTGTTGTATAAAAGATACAAAGAAGCACAGAAAGATGAGGTGAAATGGCAACTAATGGTACCTAAACCATTGAGGGATAAAGTGTTAGCCGTAGCACACAATTCATTGTTGTCGGCTCATCTAGGAATGAGGAAAACACACGATAAGATTCTGAATGAATTCTATTGGCCTGGAATAGGACAAGATATACGGAGATATGTGTTGAGTTGTGACATTTGTCAAAAATCAGTTGACAAGAAGGTGAACCACAAGGCGCCTATGGGTCATCTACCTGTATTAGATGTACCATTCAAACACATATGCATAGACATAATCGGAGAAGTTAACCCTATGTCTGCAAGGGGTTACCGATATATATTGACCATCATAGATTTGAGTACAAGGTATCCGGAAGCTATTCCATTGAAAGGAATTAGTACTGAGGAAGTTGCAGAAGCTTTGTTTGGATTCTATTGTCGTATGGGAGTGCCACAGAAGATCCATACTGATCGTGGAAGCCAGTTCACTTCTGAACTCATGGCTGAAGTAAATAAGATGCTATTGATAAAACACACCATGACTAGTCCATACCATGCAATGGGCAATGGATGTGTGGAAAGACTTAACGGAACCATCAAAGCGACGTTGAGGAAGTTGATTGGTGAACAAGCGAAAGAATGGGATCGATATATAGCTCCATTACTGTTTGCGTTGAGAGACACAGTACATGAGAGTCACGGTTTCACACCATTCGAACTAATATTCGGTAGGTCGTGCAGAGGACCAGTGCAAATATTAAAGGAGTTATGGACCAATGAGACAGTGGAAGAAGAAGTGAAAGACGTGTATACGTATATGCAGGATTTAAGAGAAAGGATTGAGGAGACTTGTGATATGGCACAGAAGGCGATACACAAGGCGAATGCTAAAAACAAGAAATATTATGACAGGAAAGCGAGATACCGGAAGTTGGAAATAGGCGATAAGGTGTTGTTACTATTGCCTAGTTGTAAGAACAAGATGTTAGTAAAGTGGCAAGGGCCATATGTTGTGAGAGAGAAGATTGGAGACTATGACTACAGAGTTGAAATCGAGAAAGGAAAGATAAAGACATATCACATCAATATATTGAAGAAATATCACGAAAGAGAAGATGCCGAGACTGTAGCATACATTTCAGCAGTGGTATATGATGGAAAAGTAGGAGAAGATGAAGAAGAAGAGATATTGGATTTGTATGTGGGTGAACAAACAGAGACCTATGAAGATGTAGATATAAATCCTAATTTGGATGAAGAACAAAAAGGAGAAATGAGGAAACTATTGAAGAAATATGAAGACATTTTCACAGACAAGCCTGGGAGAACAGACTTGGTGAAGCATGAAATACATTTGACGAGTGAAGAGCCAGTAAGACAAAGAGCGTATCCAACACCATACCATTTGCAAAAAGAAATAGATAAGGAGATTCAAACGATGTTGGACAATAAGGTGATAGAAAGATCAGAGGCAGCTTATGCAGCACCGCTGGTGGTTGTCAAGAAATCAGACGGAAGTAATAGACTGTGTTGCAATTACAAACAGCTAAACAAATTGACAATATTTGATCCTGAGCCTATGATGACAAACGAAGATATTTTTAATAAGTTGAGTGGGAGTAGAATCTACAGCAAGTTCGATTTCTGCAAGGGTTATTGGCAGATCCCTATGAGTCCAGAATCGAAAGACTACACTACATTCGTATGTGCCAATGGAATATACAAATTCAATGTTATGCCATTTGGATTGATTAACAGTGCGTCCAGTTATAACCGATTAATTAGGAAGATTCTTCACGGAACAGAAAATCTTGAAAGTTATGTCGACGATATACTAGCGCATAATAAAGGATGGAGAGAACACTTGAAGACATTGGAGATATTTTTCGAAAGAGTCAGACAAGCGAATTTGACATTGAAGCCAAAGAAGTGTTCTATAGGATATGAAAAGATTGACTTTTTGGGACATACATTGAACAAGGATGACATAAGTCCAAAGGATAAATCAGTTGATAAAATAGTAGACATGCCACGTCCAAAGACAAAGAAACAAGTCAGGAGTTTTCTTGGAGCGATAAACTATTATCGTAAGTTCATACCACACTGTGCAGAGATCATGGCACCGTTGAGCGATTTGACGAAGAAGATGGCACCTGGAGTAGTTGAATGGAACGAAGAACTGGAAGCAAGTTTTACGATGTTGAAGAGTGAATTGGCAAAGGAACCAATTCTGAAATTACCAAACCTGGAGAAAGAGTTTATTCTTCAGACGGATGCAAGTGGAAGCGGAATAGGATGTGTAATAATGCAGCAATACGAGGGGATGAACCATCCCATAGCGTATGCCAGCAGGAAACTTGTGGAACGTGAGAGAAGGTACTCAGTGGAGGAGAGGGAATGCTTATCGATCATGTGGGGAGTTAGTAGGTTCGATCGATACCTTTGTGGAAAGAAATTCATAATCGAGACAGATCATTGCGGATTGCAATACATGAGAGAGAATAGGATGAAAAATGCAAGGGTGATGAGATGGAGTTTGGCCCTCCAAAATTATTCTTTTAGCATAAGATACATCAAGGGGTCCAACAATGTCATGTCCGACTACCTGAGTAGAGGATTAGAGTAGAGTAGGATGTAATAAGGTAGATGTATAGTTGTAAATAAGTAAGTGAAGTATAGTAGTTATGCATGATATCTAAAGTAAGTTAAAGAAGTTTATTAGGTTAGTTTGTCAAGTAGGTGAGTTTGATAAAGCCTGTAAACAGACTTTTGAAGGAGGGGCATTTGTAGCGGTTGAATGCTTCTTGCCAAACAAAACCTATTAAACAATGCTATGTATAATGATTAATGTAGGTAAGAATTAAGCTAGACAATATGTGGCGTATTGTAGATTATAATTAATATTACTTGTGGCATTAAGTTAGATAATAATAATAGCGCTACAACAATTGACTAAACATTACGGAGCGGCGGAAACCAGCGTTAACGAAAGCAGACGACAGGCAGTCATCGATGGAGCTGAGCAAGGCGATGGTCGAAAAGATATTTCGAACGATGGCGTCTGTCGGCAAATACGGAGCCAGTCGTTGGTAATTCGAATATCTGGAACTTGATTTATGGGTGTGGAAAGCGACACGTTGTCGACTTGTCCCACTGTCGAACTTTGAGACGTTTGAAGCGAAGTTCCGAGGCGAAGCGAGTGAACTGTGCAAAGCAGTGTGACTCTTGGCGACGATTTGCGAATCGGTCGAACGTTGAAGTTGGGATCGAACTCAGAAGCGATCCGTGGTGAAACATTTGCAGCAAGACGAGGAGGAAGAATCGGTTGAGCGACGGGTGAATTCCTATGCTCGACGAAATCCGAGGAAGAAGGAGAAACACGCTGGGTTACTGTTTCAAGCTACAGTACCCATCGACAAGCAACTACCGAGAAATCTGGACTGACGGCAATTGAGAAGATCGCGACCTTCTTCAACTTTCCCTTCAATCCATTTCCCGCGGAAGTGAAAAGCATTTCTACATCCACCAGAAAGGACGATGTGGAAAGATAAGAAATAAACATAATATTATTATAATTAATACGCCACAAATAGGTAGATAAGATTCTTTTCTTTGAATTGCATTTATTGATTGAAATGTTATTTTATATTATATCTTTATATGAATCACAGTCTCATTTGTTCTAGGTCGTAGGTTGCTATTATACCATTATTCACCCAACAGCCTCTGAGCATAAAGTTCACCCTTAATATTCTAGACTTAATAAATCCTGAATATAGGGGTAGTGACAATGCTCAATTCTGACAAAGAATACCAGTGTCGAGGCTATCACAGTCGGTAGAGAAATTCGTCCTGCGTCATCAAAGTTCATTCCAACGCAACAGTCACCTAGCGAATGTGACTATGAAAACTTGTTCATGCTGCATTCGCTAGGTGGCGGTGGCTCTAACAAACCTACGAAATGCACTTCGACTCAAGTGTAATCGACCAGCACAATGAAAAAAAATATGAAGAGAAGGCATTATGTGGTTCTAAAGCGTTAGTCATTTAATTTTCTGAGTCTCGGTATGTGATTGCAGATTTCCAATCCTCTCCCTTGCCTATCAGGACATTCTCGCCGATAGTGTGGCCTGCAGTCCGTATGCTACTCTTGATGCTCATGGACAACACGTCTGACTCAACGCAGCATTTGCGATTGACCTGGTACTCTTGGCGCTCATTCATTAATTCGTTCATTCATTCATTAATTCATTCATTCATTAATTAATTCGTTCATTCATTCATTAATTCGTTCATTCGTTCGTTCATTCATTCATTCGTTCGTTCGTTCATTCATTCATTCACTCATTCATTCATTCGTTCATTCGTTCATTCATTCATCAGGAAACTTATATAGCAACCCTTCAATTAAACTGCTCAGCAGCGCTCCCGACTGCAGCGTGCCCAAAAAAAGAACAGTTATAAGTTTAGTCAGAAAGGATTCTGGTCAAGTCCAAGTGTGTAAAAATGGCTTTAAACTTAACGAAGGCCATTTCAGACCACTGGACCGTCCACACATACTCATTTTTTCAAGTCTGAATTTCAGTCATCGTTCTTTCGAATTTCCAAATTTTATGCATGTGCTTTGAACTGAATTCGGTTTCAAATGAAATTTCTGGTTAACATATATCTACTAGTAAATATATTTCGAAGGTGTCCAAGCAGATCTTCACTTTGACGCTAAATTTGGAATAGGGGAAATCCATAAATAAAAAACGATAATTAAAAAACGATAACGACAATTTGCTTTTGTTACATCTTACTTCATTTTAAGCTAATCAGAAGTAAAGACCATAGATGTGCAGAAAATTATATATTGTACATTTGTACTTAAAATTGTTACTTATATTATAGGCACACAAAACTTTTATCAAAACAACTCTTACAAATTTCATTTCTTGTAGGGACCTACTACATGTACTTCTCAAATGATGACTCAATCGATTACACAATGACGTTAGTTAGAAGAATCGTTGAGAGTACGGTGAAAAAACGTAAAGAATATCAGAGAAAGAAATGAAATTAAGTAAAAGAAAAATAGACAGGAAATAAATAAATACAATAAATACAGCTGCATAAAAAAACGAGGAAAACTAGGAAAAACCCCGAAAAACAGGTTTTTTTGGGAGAGAGTAAAAAACGGAAAAAAACATTTATTTACAACTATGCTTTTGGCCAAAACATAGGCCAAAATCGGATTTTTTGGTCCACATTGTATAATGTTTGACAAAAATTAATATTAGCATAGGGTAAGATAAATATCTTATGGATGACTTTGGGTAATTAAACCTTATTAACCGAAGGGGAAGCACATGGAGGAGTCTGCGATATTTACAGACCAGAATTTTAGTCTCCCAATTTTGTTGAATCTAAAGTCGACTTATTAGTGATGTGGTACATGTAATTGATCACACTGATCTTTAACCCTCATCCGAACAAGCTAAAATGCAACTTAATTTGAACAAGGGGGGGTCTGGCCAGACCCCCCGTTTTGATGTGGGTTTTTCATAGGAAATAATAATTTTTATGTGCCAATTTTGTAAGATGATATCAGACTAACTCAAAACAACAATGTCTCAGTCTCTTTATGGAATATAAATAAGTTTTATGGTGAATTTGAAATTAAATGTTTAATTACATTAATTGTCACGGTTTGTCGTGCATGTTCATCGTCGCAACAGCAGCCTATGTATAAAATTTGGAAATCACAATAAAGAAACCATAATTTTAGTAAAATTAGTACTGAATGCTTTTATGATCAGAGTCAGCATGACTGTTTTCTAGAAAATATCCATAACAAATAATGGAATAGGACTAAACCTAAAATGTAAATATGTAAGCTTATCATACATAGTCCGTTAGCTGTTGTTTTCGGGTTTGTATGTCGAAAGATGATGTCTTTCATCTTGACTGTTATAAAACTGTCAAAACTATCTTGAATATTCTCAATGTATCCGTATTATTTTATTCCGCATCTTCTTTTACTGCATTGTGCAACAGAGCACGTCTTATTGGAAATGCTTTTGACCGCCAAAAATTATGCGGATCTTTACTTGTATTTAGGTCTCTCGGTTTCAATAGTATAGACAATGTCGTCATCATTATCTTCACTATCAGATCCAGTCTCATCATCGTGTTTATCGTCATCTCATCTTCAATTTCAACATTGTCTTCATCATAAGAAACATCTGAATGTTGTTCTTCAGGCATTGGCATCTCTTCATATTCACATTCTTTATTGTTGCTCTCACTGTCCAACCTGTCATCATTGTAGTCTCGGCCAGTATTGTCTTCATAATTTCCATATCACTAAACCGATTTGGTCGCTCAGATGTGCTAATTGTAGCTCATTAAGATAGGAACAAAGTCATAAAAGCAATCTGAGGAAATATCACTCCTAAAAAAGTTATGCAGCAATTATATGGAGGGGGGTCTGGCCAGACCCCCCCTTGTTCGGATGAGGGTTAAAGTGTTGATGCTGATGAGCCCTTTTGAGGCTCCACAATACAATCTAAGCACGTCAGTTTGGATGCATGAAATTTGTTAAAGTACCACTAATAGGCTGAGAGAGCGAAGTGGTGTGGGTCATTTAGGCAGCTTTATGTACAACAAAGGAACGGTGACATATAAGATGAGGAATTAATTGTCTACAATTTAATATATCTGAACTTTTTAATAAAAAATGGTAGGCAAGTCCTTAGTGCAGTTTATCACAAAAATGCTCAAAAGTGTCAATAGCCATGAATGCAGTAGTGGTAGTTGCAGTTTAACGTCACTGTGTGGCAACAAAGACCATTAGCGACGCCCTCCTCCTTTATCCAGGCTTGCGACTGGCACTGGCAGAGTGCAACCATTGGCGGGTGTCGATGATGGATCCGATTTGACCAGGGTCTATGACAACAGAGGTCGTTACCCTGGACAGAAATTTGCTCGGCATATTTCAGCACTTGAGAGCTTTTTTACTTATTAACAGCAGCGTATACAGAATGGTCCGGTGTTTAACAACATCTTTGGTTTCCATTGCTGTCGACGTGGCTCAAACGGCATCATAGAACTTTAGCAAACAGACGCTTCTTTCAAATTCTTACCAGAACTCGAGAAAATAAATACTCATGGAAAACTTCCACTTTGACTTCTTGAAGGTCGCAATCTCTCCATTGTCGATTGACAATTCAGAGCGACATCTAGGGTCGTGTTGGCGACGGTTCGGAGAAGCACAAATGCTCATTTTCTCTGAAAAAGCAATCAACCAAACCCTATAAATAATAACACACCCGAATATAAAATATTCATCAGGCATATTAATCAAAATTAATATTTCCATATAATTATTCGTCAAATTTTGGTATCTGTAACAAAACGGTTATTACACGTTCGTCTGTTTTATACTACAAAGATCAATACCAAAAAAGTATTATGATCCATCGGGCGCATCGAGGGTACGGGTCTAGATCCTGGCCATGGTCCAGACTGCACCAAAGTGTATTACGATGATACCCCAGACCGAATATAGTCGAACGAACCTATTTGCGAGTGCACAACTCAAACCGACAATTTTCTATGATATTTTTTTATATATTTGTAAAAAATCCAATTTCGGGCACTGCTATATTGCGTCAAACATCGACTTATTTACACCGGAAGTACAAGGTGAACACGAGTTATAAGTTATATCTTAGGGAGTGCGCATAACTTAATACTGTAGCGACACCTTCCGATAATGCTACTTATTTTAATGATAATAATCTCGTAGAACGCAACCGGTTACAGCGTACAATATTATTATGCAGTTTTAAAATTTACAGGATCTCAGATTTACTCAGATTTACTTGGAACCAATCACAGTTATTATCCTTATTACAAAGGAAGGTCATAAGAGAATGTGATAACGACGGCAAAACATAGAGACCACGGAAGTTATAGGACGAACCAAAGTAAGCACGTGTCTATGGAATCATGCCGTTTCCGGAAATTTGACTTAAATATTTCGCAATATTTTTAAAGCAGGAATTATTCTTATTCACACTTACTTTTGTTCAATAGTGACGTTATTGAAATATCAGGTAATGACAGTTATTCATATGGTACTGTGCGCTTTACCCGCTTTTCAGATTGAGTCTTTAAACGCAGATTATTACTATCGTCCCTATCAATTGAGGCCACGGGTTCTGTATAGAAGGCACCCTATGTTCATTAATTATAATAAATTGTCTAATCTCATTATTGCAGCCTACCCTATTATGCGAAATCAATTTAAGCTACCGATGACTGCTTAGAACAAGTACGCCGAGTGTTCATTGTAAATGTCGGTAATAGATGCAAATATGTGAAACTGCGTCTGATTGTCTGTGTAGACTGCTGACCGTTAATGGAGACGGGTCTGCTGGAGCGTGTCGGAGCACGTGAGATGCAAGCAACACGAGCCAAAAAGATTACAGGACTACTGAGTGCGTTGAAGACCGACTCAGAGTCTGCTAAACTGATCGCTACTTCCGTCCAGGAACAGCTGACTAATAGAATTACAGAGCTGGATAATCGGTTGTCTCCAAAAGAGGAACAGTTTGAACATCAAAAACGGAGATTAGCGCAGGGTTTTGAGGTTAAATGCATTGAATGGCAGCTAAATATTAAGACTATCTCTATCCTTATCCATTTATTGAAAATTTATCATAAATGGTGAAACATATGGTTGCTGTTGAAATTAGCCTTATGGACAGGCCATTAACGTGAAGACGCTTAAGACTATCTGTACCAGATGCAATAATACATGAGTTTCTGCGTAGTCTGCATGCCATTTCCATACATTGCTTATGTTCCAGAAGTATAGTACTGCTACTTAAAGCCAGAAACATGCCGGGCCGCATAAACCGATTATTACTCAAGTGGTCATTTCAAATGACTTTAATATATGGAAATCTGTGACACTACATCTGCTTTTCTGTGCAGGATATTTGCTCTCAGAAGATGCAGAGGCTGATTCTGGAAATGGAACAGATCCACTGGGTGCAACCTCGAGCAATCAACTGCAACCAACCACGTACATTCAACCGCAATCAACTTCGTGCAATCAACTGCATCCAACCACGTACATTCAACCGCAATCAACTTCGTGCAATCAACTGCATCCAACCACGTACATTCAACCGCAATCAACTTCGTGCAATCAACTGCATCCAACCACGTACATTCAACCGCAATCAACTTCGAGCAGCAACACAGGAACTTCATCGCTGACTTTTATGCTTGGTGGAGGATCAGCTCATGGTGCTGATGAAATGCGGGTACTATCTGATATGCCACATATAAAAAGTAACTTGTGCGAATCTGTTGCAAAGCAGCTGCGTAACTTATGTCTATATAATTTCTGCACCTCCGATCACTTCCCAGACGAGGCCTCATCTATACAATTTTCACAGGCATTTGGCTTGTGTCCTGACGAGAACTATAAGTTCAATCATTGCAGGGGAAATGTCTGTCATTTTTCATATGACCAAACCAGAAAACTTGGGTTTAAGTTCCGATGCTTGAACAAGGGCAGACGTTCTAAAGAGAAATGTTCTGCAACCATCTCACCTCTGCAAAACACTTTCTTCGAGGGAACTTGCTTAAAAATTCATGATGTGTACAAGCTTATAATGGGATTTGTGTCACAATTAACCATTAAGCAAGTAGTTGAACAACTAGGTATAACTAAAACGACAGTTATTGACTGGTTTGTGTTCTGTAGAGAAGTGTGTTAAGTAATCCTCGCAAATGAATTCCGGGAGAAGATTGGTGGAGATGGAATGATTGTAGAGGCAGATGAATCACATTTCTTTAGGTGGAAGTATGGTGTAGGGAGGAAAGGGAAATGGGAGGACCAGTGGTTACTAGGTTGCTATTGCCGGGAGACAAAGCAATGTAGGATTGTTTTGGTTAAGGACAGAAAGAGAAGCACTATTATGCCACTTCTTCTGCAGTTCATTCATAAGGGTAGTACAATTGTCACTGATTTTGCGCAAATTTATAAAGGATGTGAGAAATTTGGTTTTCGTGCGCACAAATCTGTGTGTCACAAGCGCTACTTTGTTTGTCCCGTTGACAAAGATGTGTACACAAACAACATGGAGGTAACATGGCGTTGGCGTAAGCGGGGCGTTCTCAGTTGTGGAGACGATGATTCTGTGGAAAGGTATTTAGCTGAAAGTGAGTACCGACAAAGGTATTTCAAGAATTTTGATATGGTCTCATTACCATTAGATGACAAGTTTCTTTCAACTTCTCGTAGATTAGCATATATTGACTTCTGATTTCCTTGGTTTACTTTTTACCTCCATGTTGTTTGTGTACACATCCCAACTATTGCATGTAATCGTTAATTTGATTGTACTGCATCACATGTCTGATTACAATTAATGTGCGTGTACTGAATAGTAGACTTATTGTTAACTTTGCTGAATTCAGTGTGACACAAATCCCGTTATAAGTTTCACTGTTCATGTCTGAGGTGATTACTACAATTAATGTGCTTGTACTGAATAGTAGACTTATTGTTAACTTTCCTGAATTGTAAGTTTCACCTGTTCATGTCTGAGGTGATTACTACAATTAATGTGCTTGTACAGAATCAGAAACTTGATAAGGTAATTCAATTGCAAGATTGTAGAGCTTAATTGTAACTATGCACCAGTACTTATACTTGTTGAACTATTGTTATCAGCACTGAAGTATTAGAGTAATTCTTCAGGATTGTAGCTTACAATGTTGTTACAATTACAATGTGGAAATAAAACAAGAAATCATTATAATTCTTGGCTATGTTGTTCGTTGAGTCATTACAGGCTGGGCACCATCTTATCCGTGTGCGCTTTGCTTCCTCCTTTCCACTTGCATAGGCCGCCCTGCACTGCATTCTGCTTGAGAAATAGAAGCTGGACGAAAGTATTTTTAGATCTGAAATAGAAAGATTGATGAAACAATGCTTAAGTAATGGAAGTTGGATGAGGGTATCTTCAAATATCTGAACAGAAGCTGGATGCATGTTGAAATGCATGAATGAAAATCACCACTCACCAACCGGTGTGAAAAGCATACTAAGGAAATAGAAGCTGCATTTCGGAAAAAATACATAACTGGTTTTCCATCTTAAATGAAAGCTGGAGCGTCCCTATCAATTGACGCCACGCCTCACCACTTTGTATTGCCAACCAAAGATGAGAGACTTCACATTTCTTGGGTTTTGTATAGAAAGGCGCCATAATTATTTAAAGAAATAACTTTTTCTATCAAGCAAAACATCTACACTCAAAATGCCTACCCAAAGCAGTTTTCGATGAGACACTTTACATTTCTTGGGTTTTGTTTAGAAAGGCGCCATAATTATTTTCAATATGAATTGTGTGATTATTATTTTTATTACTATTATTATTACATAAATTTATTACGCGCGCAAAGTCACACCGAAGTGTGAATCTGAGGCGCGAATAGTTAGCCACACTGCATAAAAAAATTGGCGCTACAAAAATTGTCTGACTAAATTATTTACAAATTGCGCTACAAGATCTCAAGGCATCGGCGCATGCTTCCATGTTCACCTTGTACTTCCGGTGTAAATAAGTCGATGTTTGACGCAATATAGCAGTGCCCGAAATTGGATTTTTTACAAATATATAAAAAAATCATAGAAAATTGTCGGTTTGAGTTGTGCACTCGCAAATAGGTTCGTTCGACTATATTCGGTCTGGGGTATCATCGTAATACCCTTTGGTGCAGTCTGGACCATGGCCAGGATCTAGACCCGTACCGCATCGAGCGTGTGTGCTTTGTGTTTGAAGGTATATGCATCTCCACAATGTCATTATGTGGGCTGATGTGTATACAATATTATGTTTATGCATGGCCATTGTCTCTCTCTCTCTTTTATGTACGCACGTTAAAAGAACATAAATTGAAGAGGTTGCATATCTCAAGGTTTGAAGTCTCAGTGAAAAATTTATGTCGTATTTGGACATTAAATCGAGAAATATTGACGATGTTCTCAGCTCTATGTAAGGTGATTGCTCATAGCTGTTTTGGCTTGAAAATTTAATAGAGCAATGAATGTCGGACAGGAGGATGGAAGTTTCTAAACTAGACTATATTGACTCTGTGTTTGATCCGACTAACAGTTATTCGGTTGAATAACTATTGCCATTACAATATAAAAATCAAATAGAGCTAATAAGTGATGAAGCGCTATTTCTGCTACTTCTGCTAAGCGAAGGGCAACAACTTATCCACGGGCGCTGTGTCGTATAACAGGCATGCAGAGTTGCTAGGCGTCGTTTGCATTAACAATGTTTACAACGACAAAAACCGAATAAAGCACGCAATAAAACGTCGTAAATGATTGACAGCAGCTAAAAGACTTACATTACAGCTGAATCATATATTGAAGATGAATTGAGAAATGCTGATATGAGCGAAGATGACAGCAATCGTAATTGTAAAAATGAATTTATATAGCGCCACTTCAAGAGAAACTTCTCAGAGGTGGTGCGGACCTGACAGCACCAAACCTCAACTGTTCGTGATCTGGGTGTTACTCTAGATAGTTCCCTTTCATTTAAAGACCATATATCTAATCTTACACGCTCCTCATATTTTCATTTAAGGCGTCTAAGGGCAGTTCGGCGTTCTGTTTCGCTTTCTGTTTTTACCACTTTGGTCCATGCTTTCATTTGCTCCAGAATTGACTACTGTAATTCTCTTCTAATTGGTCTTCCCAAGGTTAGACTCTCACCTTTGCAGTCGGTCCTTAATGCGGCCGCCAGATTAATTGCACGCCTTCCACGCTACTCTCATATCTCTACTTTTATGTTTGAGCAGCTGCATTGGCTTCCTCTAACTGCGCGCATTCAGTTCAAAATTCTCATTTTGGTCTCTAAAGCACAACGGGGTCTTGCTCCAAAATATCTAACCAATGGAATTCGCAGGCCAGTTTCAGCCTCCTCGCATCGTCCACTCCGCTCTTTAAACAGATTTGAACTTCTAGTACCTCCTACTAGAACGGCTATGGCTCAGTCCCGTTCCTTTACATCAATTGGCCCCTCTCTTTGGAATACGCTCTCTCCTTCTACTCGATCTCAACTTCTGACAGGTAATCCCTCCTCCTCATTTTCTTTTCTTAAAACCTATTTTTTCTCTCGTGGCCTTGCGCACTGGGAGCGCCTCTGAACGGTTCACCCTAGTAGAGGCGCTTTATAAATGTTTTTATACAATACAATACAATACAATACAATACAAAAAAGTTGACCAAACCACGATCAACGTGAAAGGGTTTCAAACGTTGACGGGAAAATGTCAAAGAAAGACCAAGAAGTTCAATATAAAGATTGCCAGGTATACGGCATTACTTATTCCAGAGTAACCACGAGGAAGTATTGGCACCAGAGCAATGCAATTCATGTTAAGACGGACGATTTCGAAGTTTGTCTTAGTAGACCTACATTGCAGTACTGTTGCTGGTAGCAAAGTACGAAAGCGTATGCCATTGCTCGGTTATACAGGTTGGGTATGGGAGGGGCCGGGGGCTGTATAAACTGTAAAAGTGGAAATGCTTGCCATGCAGTTATAAAATAATCATAACGGTTTGTATGAAACATTCGTTCAAGAACGGTTTAAAACTACAATGGTCTCGATTGATTATTATTGTTCAGTAAGAGCAAAGCAGTTTATTGGCGTGCTCACTGAAAATGATTATTAAACTCGAAGTCATGCAACTATTTATAGAAAAGTGTTTCATTAAGTTTTTAAGCATCGACTTTAGAGCAACTGAGGCAGAACTGGAAAAGAGATAAGAGACATTGGTGAGTATAAGCTATTTTAAAGTCTATGCCTCGGTGATTAAAAACTTTACACACTTTCAAATAAAAGGAGAATGACTTCGACACCTCAATTAGAGAAAATATTTCAATTATAAATAATACACAACGCATAATTTAATCAGAATTTAATCTTAACATCATCATAGCAGCCATAAAACAAGCCCGAACTGCTCGTTCTTCGGCATAGCCAGTCCCAATACTACTCAGAGGCGCTCCCGACTGCAGAGCTGACACTGCATCGGAGTTTCACGCCGAAACGCTGAGCAATTGCGAGTGAAGGACTTGCCCAAGGTCCAAATGCGGCGACTTGAGGTGGATTCGAAACTCCAACCATCCGGCTTCAAGGCAACGACGCCACCACTGCACCACCGCGACCCACCATACCAGTCCCAATCGTAGTAAGAGGAGGAGGGCGTCGCTAATGATCTTTGATATCAAACGTAGTAATTAAACTGAGACTGAGACTGCTATAATTGTTAATAACAGAAATCTGCTCCAAAACCCTGCAATGCCTGTGTTATATTTAGCGAAAAAGTAACCATTCCATACAATTGCACACCTCATTTAAGGATATATTTTCCATACAAGTAGGTATAGATTAAAATTGACCTACAATAATTGCAAGTAGGCTGCAAAAGTATAATATGTCATTTAAAAGAGGTGAAAGATTGAGCTGCAAAAAAATCAATACAGCAACGATCTCCGTTGTTAAAATCTGTCGACTTCTATGTCTTTAAAATCGGTAATTTTATCAATTTCTTGACCGCCTCACTACAACGAACGATGAAAGCTGCTCCAAAACATTAAAAACCCATTTTCAGGAAATTAAGTATTCTAACTACTGTAACAAGTGAACAATAGCGAACAGGTATTAAGCCGCAAAATCTTGTTGGGAGGGAAACGGCTTCTGTTGTTTGAATGTGTACTTGTTATAGCGCCCTTTCAAACTCACTACTCAGAGTCGCTCCCGACTGCAGAGCGGACACTGCATCGGAGTTTCACGCCGAGGCGCTGAGCAATTGCGAGTGAAGGACTTGCCCGAGGTCCCTACGCGGCGACTTGAGGTGGATTCGAACCTCGAACCTTCCGGCTTCAAGTCGACGACGCCACCACTACACCACCGCGCCATAAACTTTCGTCAAATCTGGAGCTATCCATCGAAATGCGAATATTATAATGATGGCTTAAAAAACGCTTAAGAGTAATTATAATGCCGAACGAATGTAGAACTGTTCATTGTTCAAT
>OX457040.1:65647506-65650006 GCA_949752735.1 Lumbricus terrestris | reverse complement strand
TAAGCACGTCTATTTAGTAACTATATATAATACATACTATAATAAATAAATTATGGTATATATGTATGCATATAATAAAATCACTTTTATATGTATATATTAGAGTGAACGTATATTATATATTGCAACCCAATGTTGAGTGTAATTTCCAACTGTCATAAAAATATATATAGCGTATCAGTTATAGATGGTTGTACAATGTGTGCAACGCTTTTTCCGCAGAGGTAATAAATAAGCGCTATATAAATCGCACTGAATATCAATACACAGACGCATATACAGCATGAAGAAACGATGCATACAAGTCATGCATGTATATATATATATATATATATATATATATATATATATTCTTTATTGTGGACTGCATAACAAAAATACATCTGGTGTGCATGAGGAATTTCTGAATGCGGCGCTCTCAACCATCAACCTGTGATACTGTGAGAGCCAGTCGATGTGCTGTATGTATAATATATTATAATATATGTAAATATGTGCACTTGCTATAGAACCCCTTCAAGCACCCTACTCAGAGGCGTTCCCGACTGCAGAGCGGACAATGCATCGGAGTTTCACGCTGAAGCGCTGATCAATTGCGAGTGAAGGACTTGCAAAGGTCCATACGCGGCGACTTGAGGTGGATTCGAACCTCGAACCTTCCGACTTTAAGGCAACGACGCCACCACGTATAGGCCCATATCGCTTGCTGCGGGTTCATGATGCATGTATGTATGTATTTATAGGCTATGTATGAAGAGTGCACACAACCAAAATGAGTTTAATTGACGTCTTTATGTAAGTGGTTATAACTTACACGCAGACCTACATGTGTTATAACGTTGCATTGAAATTTGATATATATATATATATATATTTATATTTATATATATAGATTGAAAATTCTCTGCCTCTCTCTGTTTTGTTTGTATGTCTGTCTGTGTGTGTCTGTGTGTATGTATGTCTGTCTGCCTCTCTTTCTTTCTATGGACAATCCTCTGGCTTGAAGCAGACCTACTTCTTTGGATTTGTGAACTATAGAGTCGGGCTTCTATAATTAAGTCATGCTATAGACTCGATCAAATTTTGGAGCATACTATTATAAGCGACTGCAATATTGTTTTACCATTATTATACCCTTTAACTTTTCCGCATAAATTACCCGCACAGTATAAAACCGTAGACGTCGTTCGCGCAATTTCCGCTCAGTGGGGAACCAGTATATTTGACCTTAATCCAACGCAACTGACGTTTAAAGGCGAATTCTGCCATTTCTGTGTGTGTGGACGATTTTAAGCGTCGCCTTAATATCTTCTACGAAAATGACTTCCACGAACTGAAAGAGACAGACAGACACACACACAGACACACACAGACACATAGAGAAATATACAGACAGACAGACACACGCATGCAGACAGACACACAGAGACACACGCGCAGAGGACCTTTATAAAAAAGTTACTGCACGGCGTCGCGCAATAAATACCGTCGCCCTGGTAACGCGCAGCCAGTTGACGTCACGTTTCGGTATGCCCGCAATGATTCAGCCGTTTCTCAGAATCGTCCCATAAACAACCCGCGCCGCTACAGTGGACTCGTCCGGCCGATGCAGCCTCGGATCGTGCGACGTCGTCGTAGGGGTGCACAGGATAGAAAGCAATATGAACGTTTCGCCGAGGACAGCTTACGAATAGCCGATGGTCAGGTAGCAGTGGTAACGAGTGCGGGCGCTTGCAGTGTTCGTCGTAGCGCGTGGAGTGTTCGGTTAATACACGTTTGTAAAGCAATCCGTTGACAGATCCGGAGTGTGAAGAGCTCGTCGTCACAAGGTGTGCCCCGGGAGGAATCGAGACTGAGGTATTTCAAAACCATTACGGCTGACCGATCGTTACGGCGGCTATCCGAGCAGTAAAAAAGGCACCGGACCCAACTGGCCACCCACCCTCTCAGCCTCCCAGCCGTCGGCCAGCCGAACAGCACAGTGGCCCTGCTGTTCATAGCTCCAATGCACTTGAGTGGGTGAACTTGGTGGGGTGGGGTGGGGGGGGGGGGGGGGTAGAATTACACGTGGGGCTCATTTAATGAGGTGTACACAGACCTGCACGAGTCGTTAGCTACAGCAGAGGTGATTAGACTGTCTGTCTGTTTCTTGTCTTGATTGTCTCTTCTATCTGTCTGTCTGTCTGTTTGTCTGTATGTCTTTCTGTCTGTATGTCTATCGATCTGTTTGCCTGCGTCCTTCTATTTCTGTCCGTCTGTCTGCTTGTCTACCTGTCTTTCTGTCGTTTTATCTGCTTTTCTGCCTGCCTGTCAGTCTGAATGTGGGTCTGCCTGCCTGCTTGCTTGCCTGCCTGTCCGCATACCTGTCCGCCTGTCCGCCTGCCCGCCTGTCCGCCTGCCTGCCTGCCTGCCTGTCCGCCTGTCCGCCTGTCCGCCTGCCTGCCTGCCTGCCTGTCCGCCTGCCTGCCTGTCTGCCTGCCTGCCTGCCTGCCTGGCCCGT